>JBCFXI010001123.1:0-74506 GCA_038496175.1 Ampulex compressa
CCACGAATATCTCGGTTGTTTGCTTCCATTTTTGAACGGCTATATTTCGAGAACTATTCAACCAAACTAAACAAACTGAGCGTCGTGTTTTGGCTAGTGACATAACCTTTCAAACGCGACATAATATTGCTCGATATGACATCACATACATCTTCTACGGCTGTCGAAACGACATCTTTCAAAAAACCGGAAAGGTATTATGGTCCTACCTATTATTTCAGGGAAAGAGTGATATGTCTGCATGTAGCTACTGCAATACTGTGAGTTGAAAATAACTCTAGAAGCGGAATGTGGAACTAAAATATAAATGTTACGTAGTATTCCGAAAAATAAAGGAAAATTCAGAAGATAATGAAGCACTTTTATATGATATTAACACAATGAGAACGGGTGACGAGATATCTCGTTTACATGTTTTTTCGACTGAATCGATGGCTTACGGAGTTCAAAATAAAATGTCTTGCTACGTTACCAGGGTAACGAAACCCTGCATATTCTCATGACAAATGGTTAGCAAAATAAATGGATGTCAAGATTCCGAGAGCGTAAAAAGCAGTCAATCAGTATTGCTATTACATCGGTACATATTGTATCATCGATCGTGTGTCGTACCTTATAAAATATTTTATCGTTGTACCACAGTTTGTTATTTTAAAGTTGACGTTTTAATTGAGAAGAAAACAGTTTTTAACGAAAATGCTTCACCAGATGTTATACTTTAAAGCATTATTCAAGTTTGTAAAATAAATACTAGTTAATATGTAAAAAAAATGTAAAAAAGTAATAAGTACATGTATAAAAAATATATAGTAATATTTAAGAATAGTTTATACGGATATAATACCAAATATGAATTTAAAAAGTGCAGATATGCATCGCAGAAAGCGTTTTTGGATCGTCCAAAAATGTGCGAGTCCTGGAAGTGCGCTGAGCGACCGGAGTGCCGTCCTCAATATGTTAATAATAAATATATATTTATATGATTTTAACTGTGTAAAATAGAATATCTTTCTAGATTATATGCTTGGCAAAGGGATTATATCCAACCGTTTATAAACATAATAATGTGAATCTGTTCAAAATGTAAGAGTTCAAATAGCGAACTTGAGCTTACCATTTCCGTGCGTGGATAAAGCGAATTGAGGTAAAGAGCGTTTCTCCACCAGAATTTTTCACAGGTTAGATGATCGAGTATGACAGGTGAAAAGACGGTTTTTGCTTGGGCCTGTTTTATAGCAATCTCGTTCATCCCCAGAACGAAGAGGTAAGCTGGAGTCAACCTTTATGAAAAAAAGCAAGAAGTTGAGTAGCATACTTGTATTTTTTTATCGCATGTATAATGCAATTTTTTTTTCATAAATTTAATTTGACTGAAATTTAATTGAGTTCAATTTAATTCAGGGTACATGTACACGTTATAATTGCGCTGAATTTTACGTATCCCGAAAAAATTAGTAAATGTCTTCGATTCGTAGATGAATATTTAATACGAAAATTAATTGCTTCTTGCTTATTTTGGCAGTGAAAGTATAAAACTATACTTGCAAAAGTACTTAATAGTAAATTAAGAGATACTACGAGAAAAGTTCGGTAAGAAGATTGACATATTTCTTTTAATATTCAAAGGAAGGTTTTATTCAGAAAGCAAGACTGTTTGATGTTGGCTATTAAGTACGTACCGCGTAATTTACTGTTACACGGGCCCCAGTGACGAATTGTATTTTTTTTTAAGTATCCCGTAAAGTATATGTTTATACTTTTTACTTTTTATTCCTTTTTTTATTACCAAATAAATACATTTAGCTTTTGCTTCAATACGTATTTTCTTTTCATATCTCGTCATATTATACTTTTTTATTTACACGGATTTAACTTTTTTTAGTGTACATCTGCATTCAAATGAATTATTTAAAATAGAAATTAATAACTATAAAATTTGTCGTGACGCCAGATTTCGAAGAAAATGTTTGAAAAAAAATAACAGTGTTTTTATCTTTTACAGCTTTTAAAAATTTTTGGGTCGTCAATGCGGCCCGGGGTATAATTTTAGGAGGTTGTCCTGTTTTACATCAAAAATCAACATGCATCGAATGTGTAATAAAACAAAATGAATGCCATCCAATTTCTTGTACTCACAATTGTCGTTCTATCGTAAAATGATTTTCTTTAAATTATCAAAGAAATTACACACGCATACACACACACAGGCCTCCATTTCAGGTGTGACAGTGTGTAGATAAGTGTGGTGAGAGAGGTGAAAAAGAGGAGAATTAGAAGGGCAGAAGCAAAGGGTGAGAAAGGAAGAGCGGGCGAGAAGGGAAGAGGAGAGAGAAAAGGATGGAAAAAACGTAAGAGGTAGGAAAAGGGAATAGATAGGACGGTGAGAGACATTTTGAGAAAGACGGGCATCAGGGAAGTTAGGATAGGCATGATAGGGAAAAACATGACAGGTGAGAGAGCGGGATTAATGCAGAAGAGCATCGCCAGAGGGCAGATAGCAAGACTGTCAGGGGACAGGAAAGGTTGGGAGAAGAAAGATAGGTGAAGTGAGGAGTTATGAGTGAGTCATGAGAGACAGGGAAGATGGAAAGGAAGACTTACGAAGCATCGGGGAGGGGGAACAAATAGCATTCGTTAGAAGAAAGTGGATAGCGTGATCGCCTGTGAGGACTGAAGTGATTTGAAAGAGGGAAGATGATGGAGAAGATGAGGGACCTGATTAAGATGGTGAAGGAGGAAATAAGGCAGCAGAGGAAGATATTTTCAAGAGTGTTGGTGAAGACGAGTAACTGAATAGAGGAGTAGGTGAGCGGAGAGAGAAAGAAGAGAGATGTACTGCGATAGGAAACAAAAGTGTTCGTGCGTTGAGGCTTGCAAGGGTCCTAGATTTCCTCGTAGATATTCAGACGGCTTTCCAAATCGAAGGATCGCTGCGGGAAGATTGACGCCCGATGAAGTTCAACGACGTTTGGCGCCGTGTTGCTTTC
Source organism: Ampulex compressa (assembly GCA_038496175.1). Taxonomy (NCBI): domain Eukaryota; kingdom Metazoa; phylum Arthropoda; class Insecta; order Hymenoptera; family Ampulicidae; genus Ampulex; species Ampulex compressa. The sequence goes on from JBCFXI010001123.1 coordinate 2,988, forward strand.
TTAGGTTTTTGCGTTTTTTATTTACACCCAGAGAACACGACGGTCTTCGCTACGAAATTAATCGCGCGAACCACTAATTAAACTGTCAACGGAATCTAGCTTTTTCAATATAACAATCGGGTTTCCTGCACCTTCTTTCGCGTATTGGATGTCTAAAAACGTTTGTGTAGAGTTTGTTGTGTGTTTTAAGTACGCCATGTCGTGATAGGTTGAGAATCAACGATTCAGACGTCACGTTACGTTGCTCAATTATTGATGCGATCGAAACTGTGTCTCAGTTTCAAAGATGGAGGTTTTTTGAAGACTATGTTCATTCATAGTTGTGGGAGTACCAACTGTTTAGAGCAAAGTGTGGCTGACTTGAGACTATTGTTACTAAGACGCTTTGATTTTCCTGAGGGATTCGGCTACATCTCCTCGGGCAGAGTTTTAGAAGTTTTTTGTAAATGCGTGTTTACCATTGATGTGCAAAGGATTTTGTATTACTTCTTTATAGTAATTAGTCGGCTGCATTTTTAGACAAAATGTAGCTCTACCGTTTACCAGATAACCCTTCGTTGAACGTTTTAGAAACTCGGACATGACGCAAAACAATAGTAGGAGAAGTATGATTTCGATGAACGAGGGTCGCGCCAAATTTGGAGAAAAACCAGATGTTTTAATGCTTAAGTACCTCTGAAGTTAAGCAGAAGCTCGATGCGTAAAGAATAGGGCAGGTCATCTTAGTACAGCACGACCCTTGGAGAAACACGATAATAAGCCTCTGGGTTCCTCGTTCGACTCTGTTTATCGTTGCGCCACAACAAAAATGCATTGAGGGAAAGGATGATAAGACTAGAGGAGAAAGAGGGAAAGAGGAAGAGAAGGGAAAAAAATAGAAAGTGCACCGGGAAGAAGAACAAGTCTCTGGAAACGAGACTGAAAGAGGTAGAGAGGAGAGAGGAAGTGAAGTAGAAGCAGAAGAGGAGCAGGATTGTGATAATGGAAGAGGTGGACGTGAAGCAGGAAACTTGAGGCAAAGGTGAAGATAATAAGGGTAAGAAGGGTGTGGTGAGATAGAGAAAAGAGAAAGCGAGATGGTGATTGTGAGACTGCAAAGAAAAAACAGAAGTGGGACGTGATGCAAAAGAAGACGTAGCTAAGAGGACGGGTAGAGAGAGTAGAGCTGAACTTGGCATGAAAGGAGAGGAAGAGATGAAATTTGGGAGGAATAGCAAGAAGGGAGAAAAGGATAAGAGTAGAGAGGGTGTGGGTGACGGCAGGTAGGTTAAGAATAGGCAAAAAATGATGGAAATGGAAGGAGGAGGAAAAAGTATTAGTGAATCAGCAAGGGAAAACGAGAGAGAAGGAGTAGAAGGGTGGGGAAGGGGGGGGGGGTCAGAAGAACCGCCAGGACTGGCGGGACTGGAAGGGTTGAAGAGCCGCTAGGAAAAAACTGGTGCCTGGTCGGTCAACATTGGGGGGTTAAGAATAAGTTTAGTATGATAGATTAAGGATTGGATAAGGAAGAAAGGAAGAAGAGGTAGAGTACAGGGTATGTGAAAAACTGCAATCCGAAGAGGAAGGTTTAAAAATAAACATACAAACGTATGCGTATGTTTTCTCGAAAACGAAAGCATATTAACCTACACTTTTTTATAAGAAACATCTGTGAGTGCGTCCTGCCTATTATGTTAAAGCACCTGAAAATCGGTGGGTAGCAGGGTGCCTTTCCTTTGTAAATATTATTGTGTGGCATTCGATTGTTTAATTATTAAACCCTTATTATCACCGTTACATAAACAAGAAACATTTATCTGACTATAATTATTATCACAGTCATCATGGTATTCAAACTTCACAATTATGGTTTCGTTTGTTCTACATATAAACTCGTTGTAGTATCGAATTTCCTTAAAATCAACACAGACTACATCCGAGTCCATCGATTACCTAATATATCTGTAAAGAATCATAATAACGAATTTTGTGCAGCTAGTTTTCAAGCAGCTGTCCTTCTCGTTCTTCGTGTTTCCCATGGATCGGAAGAAGAGAACCGTTACGAGCAGGCCGCTAAAACAAAACAGCTTGTGAGAATCAATAACATCTACCGCTACTTCAGTCTATCATATATGCCTACATTCATCCTTTTTTACCTGATAAAAAAGAACGTGTCGACGGAGAAGGTGGCATTGCTGATCGTTTGAAACATGAAATTCCTTTCGGTGACCGTGCGTAGTGTCTTGTTCTCTGGTGGAATACAGAAAAGCATCATCCTAAAGTTATTGAGGTGGAGGGAGTGCAACCGGACGGTGCAGTGAGGACTCGCGATTATGGAAAATCGAGAAAATCGATATACCTCGTTACGCCATCGCAACGCGCATTACAACATTTCTAGAAAGTAGAACGCTTTAATTGGCGCCTTGTGGGTCATAAATACGCTTACAGGTCTGTATCGATTATAGCCGTTTAAAAGAACATACGACAGTTTCACGCGTAGTTCTTGTACGTGACTTTATTTATTCAAATCCCTATATCCGAAAGTTCTAAATTAATTCTTAACTCAATGAATTTTAGTAATCGTACTTTCTGCGCCAATTCTTGTGACGTTTTATATTATGAAGCTTTAATATTATTATTGAGCAACACATTGATTGATAATGCTTTATAAATTTGAGAAAAATACTAACAAATTTTAAGTACAACGCAAGAATAATGAAGTATTCCTTAAAGTTATTAAGTTGTAAAGCATGAATACGTGTCATGCCAGAATTGTTTAGTGACGATACGTCAATTACGCGTATCTAAAATTACTACAAATAATAATATAGCGTTATCGGTACACAGTACTGTATTAATGGTATGTTTTCAATATAAGAACTCGATAAAAGAATAGCTGTTTAGGAAAATACCGATAACCCTCGGGGTAGTATTCCGGAGCGGCGCCAGCGGGCGTATCGGCTCAGACCGATTTTGGCGCACCGCGGAAATGAGTATGTTCACTGCTAGCGGATGCTCGGTAGCGTCAAGGCGTGCGAGTAATTAGGGCGCGCTCCCGAATCTATGGAGCACGCAAATGTGTTGGGTGGCTCCAATGGTAGCGGTTATCGACTCGCGAATTGGATAGGATCGGCGCACCGGGCACCGATTCGTGCGATCTATCAGAAGAGTGGAATAGGACCTCTTGCGGAGGAATTCTTGTGGCCGTTTCCTCTACTTTCGATACGGATAGCGATAGCGAGCGGGTGCGAAAGGGTGCAAGTAGACTGAGGCGAGCGTTGAGGGTGAGAATAAAGAGCGATTTATTCGGAGCTTCGGCAACGGGCTCCCTCCGTTTATTTTCACTGTCTCTTGTTCTAAGGATCTTTGCGGAAAGACCGCTCTTTGTACGGAGCCTTTGAGAATAAACTTTGTCTTGCATTTACCGCGTGATGTGCTCTGCTCAATCTGGGCAGGGTCCTACCATATCGGAGAGAATCCTTTTGATTATTAGCATCGATTTCGCGCGTCGGATTTACGATCCGACAATCATAGCGTCCCCGATTGTGAAGAATAGCGATGTATATTATTATACAATAATGTTTTATTTAACAGCGAAGATATAACATAAGGCCTGAACGGAGAGTTGCGTATGAAGGTGTGTATCGAAAACGGTTTACGCCATAAGAAGCCTGTTAAATGAAGGAGGTAAATTCCCAGATTTCTCAACGTTACGCAATCTGTTTTCCATTTAACATAATGATTGCAAGCACGCACGACAAAAAGCAATAATACTAAAAATTTAATTCATAAACAGAAATGCAGCTCTATCCATATCTCCCGGCACACACGCATGGGTCTTATTGCACTTGCAGTGGAAAATAGATCACAGTTAGTTATCCCCCTATAATCGATATGTTTATAGAGTATAAACTAAGTATAGTGAAATCGCTTTAAGTGTCCCGTAGTGTGATTTCAGACACTTCTGAGGTAGAAGACACGGTTTTCCATGCCTTCGTATTCCGCTGTACAAGGGGCACATTGCACAAAAGAAACTGGCCAAATTCGAGATGGACAATCAAGATTTTTAAAAACCGGCCAAAAGAATATTGTCATAAACTTTTGCAATTTCATTTGTTTTAAATTGAACTTTTGTATAACTGTTCGAGAAAGATTTGTAATCTCTCTAATACTAATCGGTAGTTCCAGATGCCAGCACCGCTGAAAACATTGTTCTCAAAGCATCTGCTGTACTTTCGAGAACTGTGACGCATCGTCCGGTTAGCAATTGTTTCAGGACAAGTTTCAGGACATGATTTGACCAATCGTTCTCAAAATCTCACTAAGCATAGATGCTCTCTCGTATTCTCGATGAATCGCATTGGTTTTCTTTGTACTCCTCATTCTTACGGCTTGAGAAATTTATGTCTCCCTACACGCCCTCCTTCTTTATTCTTGACAATATCATTGTGAGTGTATAGAGTGTGGAATCATAGACTGTTTTTTTTTCTCATAGCACAGCGAATTTACAACTCATGGAGTACGTCCTATTTTATATTCTTTTGTGATCGCCTGCACCATTATCTGTATTACTGTGTAAGCTCATGGTGAAACTTTTTTGTGAACAAACACGCACACCAGATGCCGGAATTTTCCGCGACATGTAGATTTTTCTACCATCCTTCCGTTTCCACTACAGACTTTCACAGTGTCTTCTTAGATCGGCGAGAGAATTCCCACAACTGTTTCTCCAGGATTATTTCTTTTAATCTTAGTCTATTGAGTCTCAAACAATAACATATGAGTAAGATTTTGCCAATCAAAATGAAGCCAAACACAATATACTTATAACCACAGTTACCGCTGAATGCATAAGCCACACTGCGATAATAACGACGAAAAAGGCTCAACACAAATGCTACTTACGAATTACAAGACACGGTTTAAGGGTCCATTATGAAGAGAAAGAAATACGATTTGAGCGACACTGACGAGTAACGATATACGATTTATTTGATGTCGCTAGGAAAGAAATCACTCGCCTAATAACGTAGAAGTATAAGTCTGCATCGCCTTTAACATAGTAATGTATTAGTATTAATAATATATTAAAAATATGTTATTATTATTTCTAACGTGACTAATAACCCGTTTTTTTAATGTGCCTGAAACGAAAATAAAAGACACTGTGTTGTAAAGTAACTATCGCACAAGTAAATATGGACGTAATTATATCGAATTCGGTCTCACTTTTATTAGAAAATTCTCAGCAATACGTTAATAAGTTTTTTTTTTAAAAAAAAAAGTTAAATTACAAAGGTTATGTTTTCGTGTTAAGCATTATCAAACCATGAATTCTTTTCAAAAGAGTCCCGTCAGGTTCCGCGTGGTATGCCATATCGCGCGCTTAGCTGGGTCCCATTTAGATAGCGTAGGCATAGGAACAGCGAAAACGCCACTTAGAAAGGTATTTTTGGGTAACTCTTATGGACATTTTACTGTACTTCTTATTTCTGTAAATCTTACTGTCCTGAATATATGCATTCTATAAAAAAAAATGCAATCTTCCTTTCTATAGATGTTTTCAAAGATTGTATTGTTTGGTAATGCCGCGAATAAAGTGAGTTATCGGTAGACGAACACAAGGTATTTTTGGAAAAAAGGCTCTGCGCAAACGAACACGAAGAACAATAAAAGTTTGAGAGTTAAGGGGAAAAGTTAGGAGCAAAATAATAACTTTTAAAATATAAGTATAATGTTAATTGTAAATGCCGCATATGCAAATGACTAGAAGAAAATCTCATTTAATTATAATCGTGATATCTGTTGATTCTGCGTTCAGCAACATGTTTAACGAAAGCCAATATTTCTGCGTTCAGTATTTTGATCATTTCTGTCAGTATTTAAAATGCATAATAAGCATTTATATTAAAATACTGGTGCATAATGTAAATATAACGTGTATTAATCAAAAACCAAAATTATGCCAACCATGTTTGATTTGATACTGATACTTAATTCTCTACAACGAATGAAGTATTAACACATTCGCGATCGCTAAGGTGAACTCACATCTTTTCAAATTCTATTCCTGGTTGCCGTTGACGTGCATTGACGTCATTTTTAATTCTCTTCCTGATTGCCGCAGGCCTGCGTTCACGTCATTTTAAATTCTATTCCTGATTGCCGCTGACGTGAATTCACGTCCTGCATTTTTTATTTTTGAAAACGGCACAATAAATTCAGCACGATAATAACAAGTAGTTTATTATCTATTTATAAAGAAAATATACACATTAGAAAAATCATTTTCTTTAAACAACACATAATTGCAACATTGATATTTCAAAACAAATTTTATAATTTTTAACCTCACTTTAACGATACAAGTTTGAGGCAACCAGCTTCAGACTTCATTATTTTTTCCGGTAGTCAGTATTAGAAGCGGAAAAAATGTTCCGATCGCGAATTTGTTAATATATTGACCTTTTGCTTTACAAAATGTTTATAACTTACTCACAGAAATGCTGACCATGTATATAGAAGCATTTACTAGATTTAAAAGCACACAGTGTACATTAAAAATATGCGAACTGCATTGCACGATAGCACTATTTAATTTTTGCGTAATAAAGATAGAAAACTACTCAAATTTACCCGCTATTGAGAAAACCTGAAGATATGTATGCACCATGACCACCCATCCTAAAGAAAAGACTCGTAAACCATGAAGACAGGTCAGACTGTCTCTTCCCGCAGCCTCCGTACAAATGATTTTACTTCCGTTAACGATAGGGCTGAATGCCAGGATATATTTCCGCCAGAAACCTAACACAGACACTACCATGAAAATGTCCCTAATGGACGGGTGATACTATATTTCAAACAAAATATTGAAGTCACGAAGTTACGACCTTTATCGTGTTTCTTCTTCCTTTCAACCGGAGCTTGCACAATCTTTCCGTCCTTCTCGATCAGCTCTGCGCCGTTTTCCTGGCCAATCGAAATTCTTCGATCCTGGCTGGTATTTTTCTCCGCGAAGTCACTCACCCTCTCATCGCGCGTCGACACGCTTGACGATTCCACGACCATGGAGCAAGATAATGTTTTTTGCTCATATATTGTGACGCATACCATTAGAAAGACTATCGCTCCTGCAATAGACCTGAAACAATCAGTAATTTATTTCAAATGTATTTATCAGGTGTATCGGTATGAAGTGAGCGTTTTTTTGTGCAAATGAAACACCAATTTTGAATGGAAAAGTAAACAAATTTTATTCGAAGTATCGATCATTGCTTTCTACACATTTTGACCACCTTTCTGGCAATTTGTGAGTACCACGCCAATAGAAATGTTCGTCTTTTGAAGCAAACCAATCAGACACCTAATTTTCGACTTCTTCGTAGGAATCGAAGTGCTGCTCAGCCAATGCGTATCTCATCGATGAAAACAAATGGTAGTCGGAAGGGGCCAAGTCTAGTGAATACGGCGGGTGGGGTAGCAGCTTCCAGGCAAATGCTTTGATTGTATCTTGAATCGGTTTTGCTTTGTGTGCAGGTGTATTGTCTTGTAACAAAATTACTTTGCCGTGTCTTCTGGCCCATTCTGGTTGTTTTTCTATCAATGCATGGCTCAAAATGATCATTTGTTGTCTGTAGGAATTAGTATTAACAGTTTCACAAGTTTTCGAAACTCGTGATACACCACACCTTTCTGATCCTACCAAACACAGAGCATTGCCTTCTTGCCGAATCGATCTGGTTTTGCAGTCGATGTTGGTGGCTGTCTCGGATTAACCCATGATTTTTTCCGTTTAGGATTCTTAAAATAAATCCATTTTTCATCGCCAATAACGATTCGATGCAAAACTGATTTTCTTTCGTGTCTTTGAAGCAAAATTTCACAAATGTTTTTTCGGTTTTCCATCTGTATTTCATTCGATGCATGTGGGACCCATTTTCCACACTTTTGGATCTTTCCCATAGCTTTTAAACGGTCAGAAATTGTTTGTTGTGCAGCATTTAACATTACTGCCATTTGCTTTTGACTTAAAGTGTCATCTTCATCCGATATTGCTTGCAATTCGGTGTCTTCAAACTTTTTTGGTGGTCTTCCACGTTCTTCATTTCTCACACTAAAATCATTATCTCTGAACCGTTGAGACCATCTTTTGCATGTTGCTCGACAAGCATTCGATGCGACTCTGCAGCACTTTTCTTCACTTTTTTTCAAAAACCAAAAATTAATGCTTTCCGGAAATCATCACTTTCTGGTAAAAAATTTGACATTTTTAACACGATGAAAAAATATGATGTTGTTTGTTCAATGACTTGATGTATATTAAATATGTTTTACAGATGTCATACCAACCAAAGAAAAAAAAAATTAAGGCTCGTTCACGATAAATGTTCCCTATCGACACATTTGTATTTTAACGCTCTCTTTATACCGGTACATCTGATACTTTTATTTTTCTTCGTGGCATATTTTAAGCACTTTTCGTCGAACTAACTTTGCCTCTTAACAAAAATATTGTATATTCTTTTTATTTTTCTCATAAAAACTCATAATACGAGTGTCGAAAACGTACAAAGTCTTATATATAATAATTTTATACAAATATTAAACAACAATTTATAATTTTTTCCTCATTATAAGAATGTAAATATTTGTTGAAACACATGAAAAATATAAAAATTCATACTGTTCCTATAGAAGACGATTTCACAAAATAAATAAGCCATATCGTACACGACATGCTCGTGAAATTAATTTATTTTTCGGCGCAGTAAAAAAAAATTTTTAAGAGATAGGCGATATGCGATACTTTCGAACCATCACTCCGGTCATGATCAAGAAAAAACGAACATTAATGTTACGATACTGTCGATCTTTTCTAGGTTAAAACGAATTTGAATTCACTAATAAAATATCGATATCTAACGATTTAAGGCTAAGTTTAAGTACCTCCTTTTGCATATAAATATAATAAAATATGAGTTGTTATTGTAGCGCGCGAGAATTTTACGTTTGGAAAGGATAATGCGTTGGAACAGTACAATCTTAGAGACGGACCGCTGCGCAATTATATACACAAAAGGCATGGAAATTTCGAGTGCCCTATGGCCTCGAATGTGTGTGCGTGCGTGTACGCGTGTGTGCCGAAAATGCACTGCTAGTCGATGAAGGCAGACGAGAAAAGAAAATCGATGAGCACAGTCGGGAAAAGACAGTCGATGAACACAGTCGCGTAAAGAAGTCGGGTGCGAATAGTTAAGAAGTACGACGCACCAGACCAATTTTATATCCCATTTTATCCGATTAGTAAAAGTGTCAATAGTGCTTGTATATATTTCATTCCTATTAATAAACTATATATATTATCAATCATAAATCCATTATACCATAATTTTAAGAGACTCCTTCGGGATTAACCAAATAGACAATATACCACATTATTGATAATATGGTTCATTAAAACAATTGAAATGTATACAAAGACTATTGAAACTATTGATAAGCAGAGACAGTTGGAATTTACAATCGAGCTGGTCGTCGTACTTCTTAACTAATCTTTGCGTTGTACTTTTTAACTAACTTCTTTACTGTTCACACCCGACTTCTCTTAACCGGTTTTCTTAATTGACTCTCTTTTTATCAGACTCTCTTAAGCGACTTACTTTTCACGACTCACTTTGCAGTGTCCTAGATACTGCCCCAGTCACGCATTCTGCGGCACTCAACACATACATACTTTTATGCATTCGAAGGCATAGGACACTCAAAATTCCTATGCTCTTTGTATACAATATGACGTGAAGGACAGAGCGATCATCTCCCTCTAAGGCTGCAGTGTTCTGACACATTATTCCTATCCCAAAAATTCTCGCGCACTACGTAAATATAATAATTGCCGAAACTGTAGTACTTTAATGGGCAAAAACACCAAATGTTTTATTACTCTATAGAAAACTCAAGCAAGGGGTGCTCAGGTAACGACCTAGTCAAATAACCATAAAACATCTGGTGAACAAATGCTTGCTCGGGTAAAAATTAATGATCAAACGTGAAAAACGATTAACGGGACCGTCAACCATACCCTTGCAGGACCGCCCCACCAAACTGGCATCTTCAATTGCCAGTTAAATAGTTGAAAATTCTCCCAACGATTAGAAACTTTTAGTCGGACATCACACGAGTACACACCGATAGGCGATCCCTCAATAGGTAGCAAAGAATCATATCAAGGAATCAAGGAATCAAGAATCGACACTGTAGTACAATTCGATAGGCAATCCCTCAGTCTAGAGGCAGCCACTAATCGTATCAATCGTAGAAGTTTGTTACAGTAAGCGACTCATACATAACCAACTTTGTTATTTATTCCGTAAATAGACACGTTGTTGTTATATCGCGAGCGCTGAGTTCTCGAACCTTGACTCCGGATCCCGTGATACCATCCAACTAGTCGCCGTCCGAAAACCTCGTACGGCGAGATGATCTGCCTTTGGGAACGCCACCATATCTGGGAGCAGGACTTGTTCACGGGAAAGATCACCCAAAGATTGCTATCCAGCGATACTTAGCCAAACAACGATACACACACCACGGCTTTCTTGCCGGGTTAAGGGTTGATCGCGGATACGAGAGAGAAAGGAATAGACACGCCTAGTTTTCTCTCAGTGTCAACGCAAACGGCGGAACATTGGTTCATCGAGCAACCGGAACCAGCATGCATGACGTCAACAATTACAATTTAAGAATTTTGTCCAATATCTCCGCAAAAAATTAATTTTACAATACTTTAATGCGGTAAGTTCTAGCGCAAACGAACTTGGTGATTGCTGTCACTAATTAAAGAAATGAATTAACTTAGTAAATATTAAGTACACTTTCTACGATTAAATGATTATATTACATTTGAAAAATATTACTTGTGCATGGTTTTATTAAATAACATTATGATTGAACATATTTAGTAAATTCTAGACTTGGTAAGAGTGACAAGATATCATAACATCTTGAGTTTATTACTATTTCATTTAGTATAAAAAGTGATTTTACTCAAGATTAACAAATTTTTGGGTATGAAAATTAATTCGATGCTTTTTGAACAAATTGCGTGGATATTTAAAATTGGCGGCCGTGTTTACGTCAGTCGGCTCAGTGAATGTATTATCGCCGTGCCGAATATTTTCCCGCTTTTGCGAGATTTATGCACTCATCGACAGATTTCTCTTATAAATACGAAAGTGCGCCAAAAGGGGTGGAAATAATCATGGTATAATAGATATACATGTGTGCGTAGAGGCGATGTAGGCGATATGCGCACGGTTTTCCGTTTGTTGTCAGAGAGATGGTAATAGAAGGACGATCATTGTCTAGATAGAGTCGTGAAGTGTCAGCGAGTAGCATAGATTAATTGTACGGACACAACTTTATAATAAAGCTATTGTGAGCTTAGACAGCATCGCGAAGCGCGGCGCAACAGACAGCATTTGTGTCGTGTATTATTTTTGTCGCTATAAGAATTAAAAAAAAAGGGAGGTGCGCGTAGTAAAACAGTGTTGGTAAAAATATTTGATTATTAAATGGTCGAAATTGTGACGAGCACCACTCCGGTGCAAAAAGAAAGGGGAGATCGGGAATTGAACCAACATTAAAATGATTAGAAACTAAAGATCATTTACTTGAAACCGAATCGACATTCCAAGCGCGACGGAAAGAAGCAGCGGTTATCGGAATCCTCGAGCAACTTGACTAATATCAGTGAGACCAATACTCCGATAAATCGGAACTGAACACCTATACGATAAGGGCTCGGATGGATTGAGTCGCTCTGTGGAGTTTTCAATGAGAAGAGGTAACCTGGAAACAGATTTGCTGGGTATAAAGGGCAGTGTTTTTGGGACGCGCATCAATTACCTTTGTTAGTTTGACAAGTTTCGTTATGCACGAGTTTAGCAACGCAGTGGCTCTGCCAGTCGGACTCTCGATCTCCCTGATCCGAAAGTTTCTACGAGTAAGATCATTACGAGTAAGACATTTGTAAAGTATTCTTTACTGAGTTTTTCCTTCACCGAGTAATAAATCTTAAGATATTCACAAGCGATCTGAGGTGCACACGCTTGCGTATCAAGAGCTGTGAAATATCTGAATTTCCAACCCGCATCTTTATTTTTCTTTCAAATCGGGATTGGTTGGAAGATCCAAGGCGCACTCGGAAAGCACGGCAAAATTCACGATACATCCCAATCTAACATCGCTTTCGGAAAGCTTGAGGCGCACTCGCTTGCGTATCGGCGGACCCGAAAGGATAAGATCGGTTTTATGTATATTTATAATGTTATAAAAGTATTTATATTATATTTTTGATGAATTCGCCCAATCTCGTAAAAATTTCGTCCAAAACCATTAATAGATTCGCCTCATACCAGAGGAATGTCGTGTAGGCACGTTTAACCCGAAAAGTATTGAAATATAGAGACACATAGAGATCTAGTGAAACTATTGGTAATGAATGAAAATCGTGGTTCGATATAGAATTGGGCGTTGTAAGTATTTCTTACCTCTCCACCAAATTTGCTACGAAACACTATGTTCATAAAAACTCAATACTTTCTCTACAAAACTTTTTTAAAAATTCGACTAAAAACTTCTCTGAAAATTAGATTTATGCCTACGCACGTTATTTTATATACTAAAATCGCTGCCCTATTTCATGGCTCTGTGGAAGGATTTTCCCTTCTTTTCTGTGTGGTGAATGTGATTATTCCTATTCCAGATAAACACCACGGCTTAGAAATCATGCAAATCACATGCCTGTAGATGGTTCGAAAAATGGATTCTTGTTTTGTTGCACAAAATATTAGTACAACTAACCAAGAATATGGCCCTAAAGTGTCACAATGAAATTCGAAAAAGTGAGGAAGTTAGAGCCTCTAAGCGTGAGGCGTGCCTCAAGCGGCGTCGGAGTTATACAGCGCGTAGCAAGTATTTTAGATGTCAATTCGTATAGTGGTGAATTCCAAATGATAAAAAATTAGTGTATCAGTCAAGTCAAGAAGACGATAGGCACTCTGCTTTGAAATAAAAAAAAAAGTGTAAAATAATTGATAGTCTTAAAGAAGCCATTTATTACTTCATACATTAAGCATAAACGAGCAAGAAAAGATATAAGAGTTACTATGTCGGAAAACGCATAAACTGGATGAAAAGAAAAGTTTACGGATATTTTGATGAAAAAAAAAACTGACTACTTACTACGATTTCGCTATTCAGAAAAATCTAAATAGTATTGGGGACACGAAGAAAACTATGGTGACCACTTATTAATATTCGTGTTGTACGAACAAAAATTCGCAGCATGAATACTACCAGGCGAATGAAGACAGCTCGTACAATTAGGAGGAGTGTAAAGCTATTGGAGCAAATTTGGATTTATCTGAACAAATATCCCTCCACTCGATTCAACAGTCCAGAAACATATTCTTTTGATTTATGAGCATTTATCGAAGGATAAGGTATTCCAAACACGCTTGAGCGGCCACATACAGACTGCAAATGAAAGTTTATATTCCATCGCTTGCCGTTTAGCTCCAAAACACCTGAATTCTGAATTAAAAATAGTTGGAATAGCATCGTATATTGCTGCTGAATTTTGAAATGAAAGATATACTTCTATTTTTCACAATATGTAGAAGGTAGAAATGATTATTGGCAGTCAGTGTAAGAAATACGTTGCCGACATCAAGCACTGGCTAGCTTGACAAGAACGCCGTAGCACTTTATCCACTAGGGAGGCTCATACGATTACAGTACGCAGAAAAGTGCTAATCGAGCAAAATGTGTGTTATGAGGAAGCTGAAAGATTATTGTAAGGTACAGGAATAGTTAATTAGCCGATAAAATATAGATATCATTCAATTTTTACTTCTCAAATCTTTAAACGCATTTTCCTCAAAACTGCATTTCTAAAATTGGCGGAAACTCTTACTTAAAAACTATTCTATGGATCTCAATGAAACGTTAATCATAACTCTACAACATTATTACTTTTTGTATAAACCTACTTGTTTTGAAAAATCACCACAAAGAGTACTTTTCAAAGAAAAAAAAAGTGAAAAAGTGACATGAAAATACGAACTTTTATGTTCAATAATAAATTAATATATAAATTTTTCAATTTTCAACTTTTTTCTTGTTTTATTTTTTATTGACATAGAAACTACGGATATCAGTAATAATAATCAAAATTTTCTCCTGCGGCTTAATTTAGATAAATACGAAGAAGAGTAGAACTCCCGCCAATTTACAAGTCGCACGCAGACCTTCGAGAAAAACGTGGTGATATGTTGGCTATTTTATTTTATTATGGAATAAAGAAAAATATATTTCCCTAGTTCAAGATATGTATAATTGAAAAGCAGACTTCAAAAGAATTTAATACCAATCCATTGAAAAAATTCTTGAAAGTCGTGCATTTTGAAGCTTCTCCATGTATTTCACTCCTTAACGTGCTGGCCTTTAATAGATGTGCAAAAGTCCTCTTTTTTGTTTGGAAAAGAACAAAACACAATTACTGGGATGCAACACGCAATTAAAAGCCAACCGTTGAGTGGCAGTGCATTTTATTTACATAGATTTCTGGAAATTTCTTATGAAATTTATACCAATACTACTTACGTCTATTAAAATAATGATGTGCAAAATGTTCTATATTTCATAGTATAATATTATTTCATATACTTTCTCTTGTCACGAACTATCGTCGTTGTCGATTTTTATATCGTTCTAACGTAGAGAAATTTGCGGTTTTGGGTCAAGTGTGTCTACGCGACATTCTCCTGGGATGAGACAAATTGATTAATGATTCTGAGCGAATTTTGGAGGTTGAGGAAGGATGTCAACGAAATCTTCTTTCGCAATAAAAACTATTATTAATTTCTCTAACTCAAGATGAAAAGTTTAAATTTGAGTTCCTGTCCACGACGAAGTTCTCGTCTATTAATATACCCATTCATCAAACTGACCCAGTGCTTTCGGTTTCTCTGATACGCAGACGAGTGCGCTTCAGTTCATCCAAAAATGATTTTGAACCAGGATGAATCGGAGACTTCGTCGATCTTTTCAATACCCAAGGCAAGTACGCCTTGAATCCTCTGAGAAATTCTAATTCGAAAAAAAGATGTGTTAGTAATTTCAGATATTTGTGGGCCGTCGATACGCAAACAAGTGCGCCTCAGATCGTTCAAGAATATCTTAAAAACTTATGTAATGGCGGAGTCAATTAAGAACACTACACTCATAATTGCATCTCACTGGTTAAAACTTAAGCTCAGGAAGATCGAGAGTAACCGTGTCGCTAGAAACGAGAAGATGCAATGAATACTAAGATCGTAATAATAACTAGCGTGCTCACCTCTATCGGTATATATGTTACAGTAAATCTGATTATTCCTGTGATTATGTATAATTGCCGGTTATTATATATAATCACCACTAAGTTTGGTAAATGTGATGAATTCTTGAATATTTATCAATTTAACCGGGAGGTTTATATAATTCCGAACTCGTAATGGCGAATGTAATAAAAATCCGTTACTGTTCGTCATTGGCGGTCTTTGTCAATGTCGGATGCACTTTCAAAGGTACCGAAAAAAAAGATTTGTCGTTAGATAAATTTCAAAACGTGATCTCAAGATGCCCGGTAGACTTAATTGATATGCAGTCCCAACCAAATAATAACTTCAAATTTATATTGGTTTATGAAAACCACTTAACAAAATTTGTACGGTTCGTACACCTAAAAAGCAAACTTGTAAAAGAGGTTTCGTGTAACCTAATTAGTATTTTTGCTATATTTGAAATATCCGGTATACTGAGAAGTGACAATAGCGGTGAATTCAGTAACCAAATCGTAGAAGAAGTTTGTGCAATGTGGTCGAATCTGAAAATTGTACACGGAAAAGCTAGGAACAGCCAATTTCAAGGTTTGGTCGAGCGTGCAAACTAGGATATAAAAAATATGCTAAATTCTTGGTTGGAAAGCGATCAAACTGGTAAATAGTCCGAAGGGTTACGCTTTGTACAACTTATGAAAAATAGGGCACTTCATGAACACATAAAGTTTACTCTTTGTGAAGTAATTTTTGGAATGCCTGCAAAAGTAAACTTGAAAATGTCTTCTTTCCGTAATGACTCTATCGACTATCTTAGAACTGAAGAAGAGCTTCAGGCTCTAATCAAAGCAGTAAACAATAATAATTTATCAGAAAATTATCCTCCATATAAGATTAAATTTGAGATTCAAGAAGAAGATGAAGCGGCGGTCCGTTTAATCCAGACATATTTTAAGAAAAGAAGAACAAGTAAGAAAATATAGAATGAGTGCTAAAGAAAGTTTAGAATCACAGGCAAAGAAAATGTTGAAAGTTTAAAATCTTAAATTTTGTTCTGGTAAAGTGAAATTACGAGTACCAAACGTTGACAGAGCAAGAAATTTCCACGAAATTGATTACCAGTCATATTAGAATTTCAAAATAAAGCTTTTAGAAATTAGGAACAAAACAAGTAAGACTTTTATACTTTTATACCAGCAATCAGTTCACAAACTGTAAAGAACAATTTATTTTGTTTGACGATGTTCTAGATCTAGAAATATCACTTCGAGAATGCGTTAGAAAATTATCTTTTTCTAGAAATGGAAAAGGGATATTAGCGATGCGTTTGTAAGGAATTATATGAATCTAATAAATGCAAATGTAAAAAGTCTGACAAACTTTGTAATTCTAAATGTCATAACGGTCTAATATGTCTAAACAAGTAAACTTAAAACATTTAGTAATTTTTAGTAGTAACATTAAACATTATTTGGAAAAATGTTTTTTTTTTCTATAATATAGGTTTAGTTTGTTTTTGATACAATATATAAGTGTTTTGTATGAGTTTTAATAATAAAATTATTTTCTCTATTTAGATTTTTTATTTGACAAGACATATCAGTCCCTTATTTAAACTTTATTCAAGCTATATCGATGTGACTTAAAATAGCCATTTATTGAATTTTGAACTCTAAATTATAAAATACTGTTATTCGCAGTCTCTCGTGCCATAGTGTCTAACGAAAAACTCTCTTTCTGGCTAGTAACTATTCAAAAAACTGAGCTGTATTCTTCTAGCTCAATCGATCAAGAGATTGATTACATTCGCTATTACAAGTTGGGAATTATACTCGTATGTAAATGATAAATATTCAAGAATTTATCACATTTACCAAATTTAGTGGTGATTATATATAATAACCGGCAATTATACATAATCGCTGGATTAATCACAACTACCGTAGCATTATATGCAGTAGATCTTCCCAAACAAAATTCTTATAGTGGGACGCGATCCTGCACATGCCCTTATCATACTTGTGTCCTATTTCTGTTTATTGGAGTTCCTAAAGGTTCTGGAACATTTCCTCTTTTGTTACAGTAGAAATAATATTGGGTCACCGACGTATAGATGTTAAATTTCAGTAAATTTTAGCTTTATTTTATTTCTCGATTTCCCTTCTCCTTTTTTGGCGTGAGAACGGTGCCCATCACACTTTATGATGTAATAGTCTACTGACATTATAAACAACGTTTTTAAATAAAATAAAAAATTTGTAAGTAATAATATAATAATCCAAATCTGGAAAAGTTCTGTAACAATGTTTCTTTATGTCGCACTCTCTCAATAGTGAAACTTTTTCGGAATCGTTTTAATATTTGTGTGGTTCATTATTGTTCAATAATAGAGGCAAAAATGAATTCATTAATATCGAAAGGTAAATTCATCTATGCTTCTAATTCCTTGTTTTCTTTATTCGGCCGAACAGGATACTACCAATAATCACCTTTGAAATTGCCTGTGCGAACAATCCTGCTCAAAATTAAAATGTCTCTGAATATCCGTTGCACGCGTTGCTGAATATTCATGAGAATTAACTTACAAAATGCGACCGATCGATAGCACGCACCTGTGGTCCAAATTAATATCCCAAGAAATTAATAACTCTGTTCATAACGGGCCGGTGTTTAGCACCGTCATCGCTTAATATCTTACCTCATTTGCTGGAACAGTCAATTTTTATCTTATTGTCAAAGATCAACCCAAAAATGATATGGATGTTATATCTTCGTTGACAATAATAACCATAGTACAAAATGTTATGTATAGTATGAACCAATTGGTTTAATCCATTATAATAAACGAAAATATGACAAGTATACAGTGTGCAAAAGTGTGGTAAAAATTCTATGTGATATATCATAAATCCATGTATTGTACATCTGCACGACTGGCCTGTATATCCGGTTTCGACTGGGGATTTAATTCATAGTAGAAGGTATTTGGATCATATTAAATCTGTTATATCAGCGTAATGTTAGAGAGTAAAGTTATGAACGGCATAATGTTATAAAATACGGTGATATCTGACATATGTGAAAATTGTGTACAGATGGCATCACGCGCATACGTTAACGGTTATAATAACTGATTACGAAAGCGATTGGTAGGTATTTGTGGTAGGATATTTAAAATCATACAATGTTACTGATAAATTATTAAAAAACAGTACATGAATATAAATGTTTGTAGTTTTATTTCAAAATTTATTTTAAATATATAACGATAATATCTTATATGCACAACTGTGGTAAATAATGCAATTTAAATGAAAAGATATTATTTTCTTTATATTTTCCTTTGTTTTGATCGGTTTAAAACGCGTTTTCTGGTTTATATGCTTACGGAAGCATTTTTTTAAAGGAATATTTTGTTATACTTGCAAAAAGCTGTAATGATTTATGAACTGGTAGATATGTAAATCGTTTTCTTTTGATGCTTGTTTTGTTGCTAATTTGCAAATCACAAACATGTTTACGACTACTAGATAATTTATGAAATAACACCGTGCTTTTTCTTTTCAACATTATAAACAATTAAAGCAAAGTTTAACGTTTATAAAACTCTTTAAGACTACAAAGATATATTTCTTAAACGTAGAATAAATTAAGGATCATACAATGTTTCTTACAAGCTTTTTTTCGACTGTAAGCTTCCACCTGAAGGAATAACAATTTTAATATTCGTATTACCATTTTCCGTTATCGTAAGTAATAAGAACCTATCCGCAGAGGACGAGATATATAGGGAGTAAGATTTTGTGCATTTTGTGTAGTAGTGCGCATAACCTGACGGAAGTTTCCCTTTAAACTCATCTGAATATCAACGTTTTAAAGGTCGATCTTCGAAAACTCTCTTCTTAGTGGATGCTTACATCACAGAAGGAATATACGTACTTCCTGAATTACACGTTTCTGTAGATAGAGCTTTGAACTGGGGATTAACGAGGCGGTTAGTCAAGACCGTTATGTGTAACAGGACTGGTCAACTCGCAGCCCGCTTTCATATATGAAGAATAGTGTTTTTTTTAAGTATTCCTAATGGTATTGGTTTTTATTTCATATATGATTGTAATATTCGTTTTTTTTCACATTTTTACAATATGAAATTTGTTACAAATTTAAACTTTCAAAAAAATGTTGGAAGAAATTGTCATTATTCTTATTTTTGTATGTAGGCGCCACGGAAAAATGTTGGCTATTGGGTTGCTGACTATTGGGCTTACGATCGGTATAGGTATACCGACGTATGAATCCATAACGATGTGCTTGTCTTTCACAATCCCGGGGGAGTGCGCTCCTAGTAAAGGAGAGAGAGAGAGAGGAAAAGAGTGCGAGAGAAATGAGAGGCTACGTCGTTTTGTAAAAGCGATAGGGAAGGTTCATGATGAAATACATTCTGCAGAAGAATCGTTGGTGTATTCTTGTGAAGATTTTGGTTAAGTTCGCTGGACCAAAAATAGAGCACCACCAGGAGTCAAACCGCTTCCATGGAAGAGGAAAAAGCAACCCGTTCGCCATAGCATGTGTCACGGACTATCCGCGACTATCGAATTTATGTCGCGGTCTCGCGTCTTCCCGATTTATTTTTCGAGATTTTAAGATAAAGAAATGTACGGTTTCGGGTAAAGCGTGTCTACGCGACACTCCCCTGGGATGAGGCAAATTGACCAATGATTTTGGGCGAATTTTGGACGTTGAAGAAGGGTATTAACGAAATCTCCTTTCGCAATAAAGACTTTTATTGTTTTCTCTAATTTATTATAAAAATGCTGAAACTTTGAGTTCCGTCCACCGCGTACTTTACATCTAGACTGTTTACTCATCAAACCGATCGATTGCTTGGGGTCGCAAAATTAATGCGATCGCCGGCGATCGCAAAATTAATGCGCCGGCTTTCCGAAAACGATTTAGATCGGGACGAATCGTGGTCCTTGACGATTTTCGAATAGGCAAATGAATACATCTTGAATCCTCCGTCTAAGCCCCGATAAAAAAAAACCGAAGATGCGGGTTGGGTATTTCAGACAGTTCGGGGCTTTCAATCGCAAAATTAATGTGCCTCAAGATCTCTCAGGCTGTTTTAAAATTCTTAATCCCTCGGATTCTTCAAAACACTGATACATAAAATTAACGCGCTTCAGAACGTTCACGAGAATTTTAAGCTTCGGAGTCCCTACGATATTCCCAATCTATCGATACGCAAAATTAATGTGCCTCAAATGTTTTAGGAATATCTTGAACTTCGGTATCTCACGGAGAGAACTCGTAAGGAAATTTTAGTGCTAAGTTAATTCTCACTTATGTTTGGATGAGGGAGATCGAGAGAAGTCTGAGAACTAATATCCCGCCGAGTTGAAATTTTACTTGTAATAAGCTCCCGCGTCCTGAAGGTTTCCCGTATATATATATATATACTATTGGAAAACTACTTCCTCCTAGCGAAAAGTGCAGGGTATGACGAGGTCCTGCACGTGCATCTGTGGCACGTGCGTTAGGTTTTTGTTTATCTGAGGGTCCTAGAGTCCTAGGCGTCGACAATGAATAGATGCATTTGAGGACTCTAGGAGCCTCTTGTCCTCCTCTGCTATAAAGATGCAATTCTATGGGCCTAGACTTTTGAGCGCTTGGTTTCCCTAATTTTGTTTATTGAGATTTCTAAAGATCTTTGAGTTTTTCTCTTTCAATATCGCTGACCTAACATTTGAGCAACTGGCATGCAGATGTTACATTTCGCTTCGTTTGTTTCTCGATTTCCCTTTTCCATAAGCGTAGGGCCGGTGTATGTAACACTTGGTAGGTGTATCTACGTCAAACTGACGAATCGTCTAGGTAAACCGTCATTCGGCACAGGCCAGCAATTTGAATTATTTGCGATCACGAGAACATTTATAGCGAGCATTTATATCGAATTTGGCGCCCTCTTTCTTCCGTACGCGGGCTTCCGAGTGTAAGATCCGTGAAGAATATTCATAGAAATCTTTCGTAGCCAATATTTGTATATAACGCCAATGAATATGGAGAAACAAGAGCTCCATTATTTGCACGTCGTCACGCGGTTGTCTATTTCTACTTCGCCAAGCGTACTCGCATATCAAAATAAATATACGCAGAAAATCTAAAATTCCATAAATTAGAGTTAATAAGTATCTTTCATTAGTAGAATAAATATTTTAAACGATCGATTTCCCGGAGCAGTAATATCTCGCCCGTGCACGAACAAGTCAGAAAAGAGAAACGGTCCCAACTTGAACCCGAGACCTTTCGCTTGCACCTCACCTCCGGGTGACTGAACTGATCACTAAGCTACCCAGACCCTCCGGTCAAATCATGCTGCAAACATAATTTTATGTTATGGGACAGTTCCAATCCTACGTGTATAACTCTTGGAAATTTTCAGGTCGTCAATGCAGTCCGTGGTGCAATTTGAATTGGTCAGGCCTGGTATATATGTTGTACCACCGAAGACAAAACCAGTTTATCTTCCGATATTTAACTATCAATTCGCGAAAACGCTTGCACAGGGCTACTTTTTAGTTATACTTTAATCACGTTAACCATCTAAAAGGAAATTGCAGCTGATTTAAAAAGGGCAAGACAAAAAATATTAATGGCAAAGAATTTATGCATACTTTTTGATTCTCTGTCTAAAATTGCATTGCAAAGCAAAATGATCTAGAATTAGACGCCGCTACATTGGTTCAGCATTTAATGATCGAAGTTTAGCACTTTGAATTCGCGCCGATAATTTGGGTCGCTAATTCAATCTGCTGGACCTAGGAGCCAACTTTAGAATGCCACTTAATTTAATGTGACAACTTGGACGACGATGAGTAACAACCATAGTGATAACTTTCAAGAATCGCAAAAAAATATACTAAAAGACCTTTGCATTTGAATAGTAAGTCACCATTGGAAATTTCAGAAGTGAAAGCGGGATACATGTTTAAAGTAACATTCTAATGTCTGAATGATTCAGTGTGCAAGAGAATGATGCAAACCTTTTTCTCTACAACATCAAGCATTTGTGAGAGACCAGTCAATAAAATTGTAAGCAACCTGTTTGGCCAAGCTATCCTGTTGTCCGAAAGAAAATTCCAACATAGTAATTTAAAATATGTATACAATATTCTTATGAAAAATCACTACCAACCACCTCCTATCTTTGTTAGGAACATAATATGTAAAAGTAGCTTATATTAAAAATCAGAGCAATACCGCAATAGAAACCAAAATACCAATAATAACGTAAATACCCCGGACAATGAACCATTTTTTATTTTACCATTGTACCGCGGACTATATAATAAATTCGAAGAAATTGAGCAAGAGTTTAACATATATATTTTATTCCAGCCAAACAATAATTAATAAAATATAAGACAGGCAAAGATAAAGTAGAGTCCTTTCATTGGTGAAACATTGTCTACAGACTTTACTGTCGAGATTGCTTTGCTTTGTATGTGAAACTATGATAAGAAATTAGTTAAAACTAGAATTAATGAAGAAAGAAACAACATTAATACCATCAAACTGTCAGTAATATCAATACATAGGATTGCTCATGAACATAATACTAATTTGTTAATGCTAGAATTCTATTGTAGATCGAGAACCTCGTTACGGATGCAGATTAATTTTAAAAATGCTGCATATAATAACCACAGACCATACCCTAAACCTATAAAATAATACAATCACTTTAAATCAAGCATATGATGCATTATCCGACAAACTTAAATTAAAAAAACATTTCTTTACACATCATATACAAAATGAAACTTTACAAACCTTTGTAAGGTACCCTTGTAACTTTATAAACCTTTGTCAAATGAAACTTATAATACCTTTGTGATTCCATAAGATTAAATTTACTGCTTTTTTGATACAGCTTAATTTACGTGCAGTATTTTATACTTAACGCATTTGTTGCACCTCCGTATGTATTGTGCATACGATGTGAGCTAGCTCTAGGTAACTTTTATAATTTTTGATCTACTGTTTGAGAAATCGGTATCATGGAGAATTTTACACTGGATGGTCCATCCATATTTAACTATTACTTCATCCATATCAACTATAACACACAACTTTATGTTGTTTTTATATAAGAACTGATCCGAAACCTTTTTATCTACATTTTAAGCCTTTGACCAAACAATTATTTTTAATTTTGTACAATATTTAGACCTTTCCCACGCACTTCTTTCACAACAAGAATAAATGTCATATTTATAAAATTTGATTCTCAAACAAGTTTGGATTTCTACTCCATGACACCAATTTGTCTTACAAATATCCAAGAGCCGTCCGAAGTTTGCGTTTGACTCATATTGTAAGCAAAATTTGTTGGTGCCCGTTTGAAAAGGATGCGAAGGCTGCGCAAAAACGTAACAGAAATTAATATCTCACATGGTGGCTGGAAGAAGCCGTGCTTTTATTATTAGCAGTGGATAAAATGTACAAGTTTGATGTGTAATCATTGTAAAAGTTATTTTATTTTAATTGTCCTTACATATATTCACTACTGTTCAAAAAGTTCAATAAATTTATTTAACGCAATACATATGAATATGAATAAATTATTACGACTTTACATATTTTAAATAAATACACACGGATGTGTGATAGTGCTCAAAACTTTCCTGAGTGAAACAACCAAATTAAGACACTCAATCATTAAAGTTCCTTTACTTTGTTTTACATGACTTTTCGTCCCTGAGTTGGTAGATATTTTCTAATGTCTGGAATATAAAAAAATTTTTTAGAGACATATAAATCATAAATTAAAATATAAGAGTGGGCATTTACTTACTTCCTAACTTCTTTCCTCCCCCCTGGTCTTAATTTTTAACATACATGCGTTATACTTAACTAAAATTAAATTAGTTCGAGTACTTTACTCTGTATTCAGACAGATGGAATTCGACAGATTGGAGACAGTGATAGCTATGCTCAAGCCGTGGGATAACGCTTAAAATAAGACCGCATATTATAGAATAATTACCCTTCTAATATTGCGGATCTAGAAATTAGGGACAAAAAGCGTTATTTTGTGGGTAAAAATCCGCGAAAGTAGTAAAATTTTTTAAAAATAAATCTAATAAATAAAGACGTGTCAAAAAATGAATAAACAATATTAAAATTGAACAAATGAAGTAAAAAAGAAAACATGTAACATAATATTATAAGTTACTTACGTGGCAAGAGGTGGTATAACGACTCTTAAATTTTATTATGTACAAATATTTACAGTTTAGTCAACTAAAAAACACCGGTATACATATTGAATGTATTTTTTAAAATAAAAAAAAAAGTTAGTCAAAGCATATTTATCTCGCTATTGTAATCTCCCACGTGGGAAGCATGTCTTCGCTAAGAAGAAAGATGGAACCTTAATCAGAATGAACAGAAATTATATAATACACGTGATAAATATATCTATAATGATACCTGAATTCGTAGATACGAATTCGTATAACAATCATAGTGATGTTTTTAAATTAGGTTAAATGTTCAATTAAATTAAATGTTTAAATTGATAGAATTTTAAACAGAGAGCCATAATTGAATATTTATATATATATATATATACACATATACATACCAAGATTGATTGAATTTTGGTATTTTGAGATTTGTGAAATTGCAGATAAAGAATGTTTAATTAAATTTAATTTTTTCATTAAGTTTTTTTTCAGACTTAACCTCCGTTAATTTACAAACACCAATTTTTTTTTAAATTATGAAAAAATGAATAGCTGGTAGGAGTGAATCATTTTTTTTTCAGTATATTAAGAACATTTAATGTTACAAATTAACGTCAAATTTAACTTTTTCTTGTCTCCACACAGTTTAGAATATTATTTGAGAAATTGACTTATCGACTAAGAATTCATGATAAATAAAATAAAAATTACATGAGTTTCTAAGGTGCTAATAATTGTCCAAAAATGTTTCATCAAAAAAAGTATTGGGGAAACATTCAAATTCGGTCGATAAGATAGTCGGAAAAACGTTAAGGATAATGGGACGCAATGACCATGCATAATATACAGCTTTTTATTGCTTTACAACTACCAGACTTCAAGTACACATTTATCAAAACATATTGAGAAGAGAACATTTCCGCCAGAATTTTCGCATTCTAACCACCATGCGCTGTGTGAATGCGGTCTTTAATTACAAGCACTGTACGCGTGTATTGAGAACCGATGGTAGAGTGCCTCTCGCTCGCACGCGCAGCTTCCCCGCGCAGCCGCCGTCTTTCTATCTTTCTCTGACTTACGCCACTCCTCGAGTTCTCTCTCTTCACTGCGTCGCTCCGTCTTACTCCGTCTTGCTCGGCCGAATCGAATAGGCGACTTTACGCACTCCAGCGAACTTCACAAACGGATCCAGGCTCCAGGATGCAGGCTATCAAATGCGTAGTTGTCGGCGACGGGTACGTAGCAATACCCTTCACCCTTTACAGCTTTCTCACAGAGGCTCTGCTCGTGGGGAAGCCCACTGAAGCTAGCCGTGTTCCCGAAGAATTTTCGATCCGCTCGGATCACCTTGAAATTGATTCAGGATACGCTTCGGGGGCTACCACGCCCGTGTATACTCTCGGATCCTTAATTCTTTTAGGCCTGAATGTTCCTTTGCTAGTTTGGCTCGTTTCTCGAAAGATCGTGCCGAATGTCTATCCAAATGCCGACACTTCCAATCTCCTACACCGTATCAGTGCGGGCCTGTTATTCCAGTTTTACTACTTTCCGAATATACATATTCAGATCATTAATATATTGACATTTCTTTCATTTTCACAATATACAGAGCGGTGGGTAAAACGTGTCTGCTGATAAGCTACACGACCAATGCCTTCCCAGGGGAGTATATTCCCACTGTTTTTGACAATTATTCTGCCAATGTCATGGTGGATGGCAAGCCGATCAACCTTGGCCTCTGGGATACTGCAGGCCAAGAAGATTATGACAGACTACGACCACTATCCTATCCACAGACGGATGTTTTTCTCATCTGCTTTTCCTTGGTGAATCCTGCTAGCTTTGAGAACGTGCGCGCCAAGTGGTATCCGGAAGTACGTCATCACTGTCCTGCAACACCTATTATCCTTGTTGGCACCAAGCTAGACCTGCGCGAGGATAAAGAGACAATCGAGCGCCTTAAAGACAAAAAGCTTGCTCCTATAACGTATCCTCAGGTACCTCTTATTTATGTGAATCAGTGCAATGAAATTACTGCTGCACACATGTTATTATGGATGTATTCTATGCATATATTCTTTTCTTTTCTGCAGGGTTTGGCAATGGCCAAAGAAATAGGAGCTGTGAAGTACTTGGAGTGTTCAGCTTTGACACAGAAGGGGCTGAAAACAGTGTTCGACGAGGCGATACGTGCCGTGTTATGCCCAGTCCTCCAAGTGAAGCCGAAGCGCAGGTGTTTCCTCCTATAATATTAATTGTCCATCTCTGTCCCTGATGTCGGAGAGCTTCTACGCATGCCAGCCGACCAAAGGTCTTTGAGAGGACCCGCATCCCTCGGTCCATCACTCTAAGCGCACAAACATCAACTCTGAGAATCGGAGTAGCCAGCGGGGAACTTGGGATGAATCAAGGGGGTGTAACTTTGACTAAGGGGTCTATGGATCCTACGGAACATATTGTGGGGGTTCTGTTCCAAGGGAAAGCTGGGAGATATCGAGTGAACTGGACTGAATATGTACAGTATACTAAAGTGTGTTATTAATATTATAATTAATGATACACGCGCGCATGTGCGTGTGTGTGTGAATGGTAAAAACAATTACCAACATATAACTGTAAGCGGATCCACACATTGGGAACTGATCGACTCGCCGGATGGACGAGGGGGCCCAATCTTAAGGCCAAGGCATGGATCTGGCGGATCTGAGAAGCTCAATGGATTGGATATTGTTTGAGGATTGCTCCAAAATCAATACCAGGGCAGCAAAGGGCGATGTTCAGCAATCGCAATAGTATATATGTACATATACACATATATATGAAAATGTACGTGTGTGTACATATACATACTACGATTTAAGTTAGAGAAAGTATGCTCCGAGTGCATGTTGTATAAGAATAATTGCAAATGGTCCTCCGTCTCACTATATTTTTACTCCTGAAGCGCACAAGGCATCTAGTGTGTTGAGGACGAGACATAGAACTGGAGGAAAAAATGTTGAGAGGGATGCTAGAGAGAGAGAGCATGTGAAATAAGCAGTATGCAAGTGAGTGAGAGAATGATAGATGGAGAGAAAACGAAGGTGCTTGAGAAGAAGAGCACACGAGAGAAAGAGTGACGAAGGAGAACGAAAGGATGAGATTAATTGTACATAGGCGCTGAAGTTCAAACGTATTCCTATTATTGTCACTTACAGCTGATCGGATCTAAATCGAACGTTACTTGTTTTTTATATATATATTATAAATATATATAAAACGGGGCTGGAGCCGGGCCCCGATCGGAGGATCGCAGGGGGTCGGTGAATAGAAGAAAACCATGAATATTGTAACTAAATATGCTTTATTAAATGGGTGTTTATTAAAACATGTAGTTTATTCTTATTGTACATTTCGCTCTGACTAGACACGTGTGTTTTGATCAAGCAGCGGTATCGAAAAAGGTGTCCGTTAACGCGCAAACCTGGTTTGGAGTGTATTTTATATACTTTCCTGGATTTTTCGAGAAGGAAACCGCGCGATACTTTTCGTAGAAACTCGTGTATAGGGGTGCAATCGCCTGACGCAGTTCTTTCCTTAATTCTTCTCGAAGACGACTGTCCGGAACGGAGTAAGATCTGTGACATTTAGAAACTTCCTCCAGTTCTCTGGCAAACCCGAGAAACTTTTCTTTCAGCATTTTCGGGCTCGGCTCTGAAATTGAAACGTACCGGCCAATTGTCAGAATTGTTACAGAATATCACTGGAAAGAATTAGCATTTATTGAGAGAGATGTGTTAAGTAAACCTGGTTCTTCCAAGGATTGCTCCAGATATGCTTTGGCCTTGGCAAATGTAGTGGAAACATAGGTGGCTCTGTCACGATGCAGCAAGTCTTGATAAGTTTGTTCTGCAGTTGGCTCTGTGAGTAACAGCAGTTCCATCAAGGAGCTGCGCCGTAAAGCATTTACCACGTAATTGTGATTATTGAGGCGGAAGAGGGCTCGCAGAGCTACATCAGAGTAAGAGGCATCGCTTTTGCTTAAGAGAGCTAGATTCAATTGTGCCAGCACTTTCTCTGCAGTTATTCAAAGGGCTGGGGTGAGAGGAGGGAGGCAAAGTGTAGAATGCTAGTTTGATAAATAAGAGGAATTTGAGTCTACTGACTTATATATACACCGAGCACAACCCTGTAGGAGTTGCCACCCTGCTTGCTGCATGATGTGATGCTCTCCATGTCGGTGCTCCGTCGCAGTACAGCACCAGCAGTGTCCGTGTACTCTGCCAATTGCTCAAGAAATACTAGAACATTGCTTGTACCTTCTGCCACTGTACCATCTTTGGGCAACATTGCACTAGACTCATTTCTGACATTTTCCGCAAAGTCCTCCAAGGCCTTTGCTCCCTGCAGCACCGATTAATGCATTGATAACTCGAGGATCATTGATATACAAACAGGATTACTCACTGTGACATTCAAAGTATTCAGCACGGAGGTGAACCTAGATCTGAGGGCGTACTCACAACCCTCGACAGTCCTCTCCAGATCGGGTTTCAGGTCTTCCAAATGCTTCAAAATAGGGAATATAACAAGGACAGCAGAAAAATCGCGCCTGACGATGCAACGCTTTGCACGGGTGGCTATACTCTCCCCATCGTGAGCCACCAGATCCATGGCATCCCTCACTGTAGCCTCCAGCACTTGTGTTTGCAGGCCAGCAGGCAGGATTTTTGCTACCAAAGTACGCTCTGCCTGCATCAGCTTATGTAGACCGGCTGTTAGCAAAAGATAATGCTCCATCTCCTGCTCATCCGGCGCAGAATCTTCCATGGCATGCCCAGACAGCTGTGGCAGAGGCTTCCTTGAGGTAGCCAGCGATAAACCCAGGCCGGTAGTCTGTGAGGCCTTGAATAGCATCCTGCTGGCCTTTTTCTCTAATGCATGCTGCAGTTTGCGAGATGTTTTCCTGCCAACATTCTCCTGATTCGGTGCTGAATGCCGGTTCGCGAACTTTGCCCTCTACAAAATGCGGAAAAGCATCTTAGTAAGTAAAGACAGCATGGCAAGTCAGCGAGGGTTCACTTACAGGCATGGGGCTCCCAACATGGGTGCTGCCACCACTAGCACTTCTCTGATGTTCTTTGAGTAGCTGCAAGGACCTTAACACAGTGCCCGAGCGCACAGAGGCATAGATCTTGACATGCCTCCGGTGACTCCTCTCATCCAGCCAACCAGATATTTTGAACAAGTCTCCTACAATGCTCTCTGGCAGCTGACACAAAGATTGTGGTGCATCCTCACTACTGGTATCCTCATCAGAGCCAATTAAGTCCAACAAAATGATTGGAAGGATTGGCTTGCTCTGCCTGGTTAAAATATCATGAAATTCCGCATAAAGAGCCTCCAAGCCTGTGGAAAAGAGGCCAGCAACATTCTCCAGTTCCACAGAACTGGGGTTGTTCCGCTGGAAGTAGCGCTGAGCATTGTATAATCTATTCATGGCTTCCAAAAAACCATCCAGTCCACTGGATCCAGCAGGCCCAGCACGTACCACACCTTCGACCTCCTGGCAGACTCCATAATAACCAATCGCATGGTCCAACACTGTCAGAGTTTTCTCTATATCTAACCAAAATAACATAACTTGTGTAATAATGATATGAGGTTGGGGGAGGTAGCAGCATGGAGTGGTAAGAGCAAAAAAAAATTAAAGTGACAAAGAAAAGAGAGAGAAACTAAGCTTTATTTCCATACACCTGATCAGAAATTATAGTATTAGGTTCAAAAGGAATCTTACCAAATTACCATCATGCTCATGAATCATCACAGAAATCATTGTAAAAATAAGGTAATTACTGTGTTGCTGCGACTGCAGATTGCCAGTTTCATTGTAAACTGGAAGAATAGTGCGACGCAGGGTGGCAAGTCGTTGTTCTAGAGAGGAGAGGATGCCGACCATGCCACCGGTTAATTTTCTACTACGTTCCACAGCTTCTCTCAGTGCATCTAAAGATGTAATCTCTGCCTCTAGCTTGCACTGTATCTCAAACCTCCTTTCGGAGGTGTCTGCATGCGTAGTCTGCATTTCGCTTTACAAAAAATCTGTACCAAATTAAGATATTTTGTTCGTCTAGCGATCATCGAATAGAATTCTCATTCTTGCTAGATTAATTTTTTTAGGTTAGAGTTAACGCATCACTGGAGGTTTGCGAAAGCTCCTGTCACGCTTAAAACGCATCGGGTTTCCAATCCTGGATTTCACAGAATAATTTATAAAATTCTTGTCTTTTCGTATGAATTGTATAACGCCTCGTACAACATTACCTTAAAATTCTAACTGTCTTCGTAGCGGATTACAGGCAGTAAAAGGTCGGTTGTAACCTTCCCTTTAATTGTCCTTACAACGCTGATACAGTATAAGGAATCTCTAGAGCGTGTAACAGCCCTGCATATGTACCCCTCAGGGTTTTGATAGCACCGCCCTTGTTCCCAAGGTGGCCCGCCCCTAAATCCTGAACACGGTGGCGCACGTTCACTGTTGATTATTCAGCCGCACACTCCTGCGAAACAAAAACTTTATTCTTTTGAAGGAGCACCTCTACGAGATTCCTCCCTATGCGCTTAGGGTTGGAGTCGGGGGAAGCCCGAGAAGGTCCTTGACGGTTTCGTTACGAGTAAATAATCGTATGCTGTAATACGAATCGATAACGGCGCAAGACCTGCCTCAAGATTGCTTCCTTAAGGGTACCCAATGTCAGTTTTCGGTACTTGACTCGACAGGTTTGCTAAATACATTGTTTAATTAAATATTTGACATTAAAAAAATTGGAAACTGTAATATCCGGACGCTTGGAACAAGACATGCATCCCGCATTCGATCGGGTTTTATGAGGGTGCATTGTTTAGGTTATGTCGTTAGCCTCGAATTTTGAAAGATCTCCGTCCTAAGTAATGTAGCCTAAACGAGATCGGTACATCTACGCGAGTATTCGTCGCCAACGGTGACAACGTAACTAACGGAATTCTTTCGTCGAAATGCCTAACGTCGCATTATTTTGCTAATTCAAAACGTGCTATTTTAGAAGTACCGAAACACTTGCGAAATGGATAAGCCCGTGTCCTCGGATATCGTGCTCATAGCGGGCAACTCACACCCCGAATTGGCCAACCTTATTGCCCAGTAAGAAAACATTCCTCTTTCTTTGTAAATAATGTATAGTAAGACTCATTACTTAACATCTTTCAATTTTTACTCATAGTCGACTGGGTGTAAAACATGGTGGCTGTTCTGTGTATCATAAATCAAACCGGGAGACCATGGTGGAAATTTCGGACTCTGTCCGTGGTAAAGACTTGTATATAATCCAAACTGGAAACAAAGATGTAAACAATAACATAATGGAACTCTTAATAATGGCATACGCCTGCAAAACATCCTCTGCTAAAAAGATTGTGGGTGTCATTCCATACCTGCCCTATTCCAAACAATGTAAAATGCGAAAACGTGGCTGTATCGTGGCTAAGTTGCTCGCCAAAATGCTTTGCAAGAGTGGCCTGACTCACATCATTACCATGGACCTCCATCAAAAGGAGATCCAAGGATTTTTCGATGTGCCAGTTGACAATCTACGTGCTAGCCCGTTTCTACTTCAATACATTCAAGAATCCGTATGTATAGAATTACTGTGTTTTCCAGAGAAAGCTCCTAAGAATTAGTGATATTTCAGATTCCTGACTACCACAACTCCGTGATCGTTGCTCGAAACCCAGGCAGTGCCAAAAAAGCGACTAGTTATGCAGAGAGATTGCGCCTTGGCATAGCTGTCATTCATGGGGAGCAGAGGGAAGCAGAGTCTGACATGAATGATGGAAGGTATTCCCCACCAGCATTGGCTTCCAGAACAATGGAAGTGGGAGTTGGCGTGCCGATGCACCCAGCAAAAGAGAAGCCACCAATAAATGTGGTCGGAGATGTTGGTGGACGTATAGCTATAATGGTGGTACGTGTAATCACGTGCCTTTCACAACTCTGAACTTCATAGGGCGTAAATGCCAAATTACGAATTATTGTACATTCCTTTTCAGTTCATTGACCAGCAAATATGATATATTAGTCAGATATAAGGATTCTGTTTCATATAATAGTGCACTATTTTACACAGTGTACTTCCAGGATGACATGATTGATGACGTGCAGTCCTATGTAGCCGCAGCCGAGGTGCTCAAAGAGAGGGGTGCATATAAAATCTATGTCCTCGCTACACATGGCCTGCTCAGCT
This sequence comes from Ampulex compressa, assembly GCA_038496175.1. Classification (NCBI taxonomy): domain Eukaryota; kingdom Metazoa; phylum Arthropoda; class Insecta; order Hymenoptera; family Ampulicidae; genus Ampulex; species Ampulex compressa. The sequence continues at coordinate 35,859 of JBCFXI010001123.1, forward strand.
CTGATGCCCCCAGGCTTATCGAGGAATCCCCAATCGACGAGGTAAGGATCAATAGGCGATTTGATTTTCCATTCAGCAAAATATCACAATACGTTAATGGCATATCGATATTTAGGTGGTGGTAACCAATACGGTGCCCCACGATGTGCAGAAAATGCAATGTCCAAAGATCAAGACTGTCGATATCAGTATTTTACTGGCAGAAGCCATCCGGCGTATTCACAACAAGGAGTCCATGTCGTACCTCTTCAAGAATGTCACCCTGGAGGATTAATTACAGAGCAGGCGACATATAACGAATGAGAGGCAAATTTGTCCAGCCTGGGTTGTCGGGGACCATGTCCAAAGACATATCCTTGGTTTTTTATGCTATTTTTCTATTCCACAGAACCCTAGTCGACACCTATTTACAAACAACTGATTGGACTGAGAGGTGTCAGGGAGGGGGGTGGGCTGATATAGACGTCAAGCCAAAGGGAATGAGAGGAACCCTGTGCGGCAGTGCAAATAGTTATAAGCATTTCCGAAACTTTTAACTTAGTCGAAAAATCTAGCGGTAATTGATGCTTCACCGCGTGAATCGATGTTGGCTTCGCACTTTGTAAAATATACATAGTATCCTGTACTTTTGATTTGAGAAATAAATATCCTTCGGCATTTCGCTCTGTATGACGTGTGAGCATCGATAAAGTCCGTCGAATACATACATAGATATATTGATTAGAATATTCCTAAAAAAACTGCTGCTTAGTTGAGGCCGCAGGTAGATCGTTGACGTTACTATGGAAATAAGTGTAAAGAGTTTGACTAACTTCAGACATATTGTTAGACAAAAGACCATAGAAATGTCCTCGAAAATCTCTCATGTGGAGCTTAACAGGCTTTGCGCGATTTTGCAAGGAGAGAAGAAGGAAAAACGACGGCAGGCTTTAGAGAAAATCCTCGGAATCTCTTGGGAGCTGCAACACTTAGAGTCAGAGGAGGCCTGTGGAATTTTTGAGGTCCTGAGCAAACCCTTGGTGAGATGTCTCACCGACCGATCGGAGGCTTGCCGAGACCTTACGATAGAGGTATATCGGAACTTTCTAAATATCTTGGAGCCGGAAGAGAGACACGTGTGTTATCTGATACCGATACTATCGCGGCGACTGGGAGCCCAAGGATATGTGGAGCTCTCTGAGGAGGTAAGGTTGAAATCTATTGGCCTCCTCAGCTGGATTCTGCCCAGGTACGCACAGTACCTTGCAATCTATGTGGAAGACTTGACATTGATACTGGCACGGGGCATCGTGGACCAGTATCCAAATGTCAGGACAGAGAGCTGCAAGTGTATCTCCCGATTTGCAAGGACTCTTCCAAAGTCTTTTCGTGTTCACTCGGACAGCCTTCTGAAGCCTTTGCTATCTAATTTTGGTCACCGACTCGTAAAGGTGAGGCTGGCTGCTGTACAAACGGTGGAAGATCTCATACTCTTTGGGAACAACAAACTTTTGGAAGAAGTGGTCATACCTCTGGGGGAGCGATTGTTTGATCAGAGCGCTGTAATCAGAGCAGGTATGCCCATATGATTGACTGAGATTGCTCTTCTTTATTTTTCAATGTTTTTTCCCTCATTGGTGTTAAGCTGTGACAGAGGTAGCAGGCAAGTGGCTGGTCGAGTTGAGGGACAGATATGGCTGGTGGCACAGGCTGATACCCTTGTTAATGACTGGGCTACATGATGAAGTCCAAGAGATCCGTGTACGGGCTAGTTATATGTGGGAGATGGTTGGCAAGCTGTATATGAAAGAAAATCAAATTGACAAGAGGTTCAAGGATAAACTCGACTTTCTTACAGATGAGCCAGAGCATTATCCACCCGCCGGTAGGTAACACACAAATACACGTGTACATTAAAGGAGATGCATTGTTTCCAAGGGTGTGCGTAGTTTCTAGGCCGAATTTGGGATGCCGAACAATAACACAGCAGAGCTTCAGCAAGCTACTCCCTGGGATTACCAAGGAACTCAATGATTGGATGGCGGATGTTAGAGTACGATCTGCACAATTGCTTTGTATCCTCATACTAAATATTGAAAAGGAAGTGGTGCAACATGTGGAAAAACTACTTCCAGCTTTATACAGGTGAATAGCTATTAGTTTACAGATGTTTTTTGGTGTCAGAGACAATCCGTTAGTGAGAACAATTGGAATCTTAGAGCATGCAACGACGAAGATAAAAGAGTTGTGGACAATGCGCAGATGTCCGCTGAATATCTTGGCTATTTTATTCGACCAGAAGATCTTTGCCAATTAATCTATCCAACTTTGGAGGAATCCCTAACAGTTGGACATTTGCGGGTCTTCTCTGGCATTGTACGAGGTAGCCAGAGAAATGCTCTGCATCCTTTACTGCAGGAAATTGGTCGCCTTCTGCAACAGGAGCAAATATGTCGAAGCAAGAATGCCAAGTACCAATGGGAGATCTTGTCCTGCTGTAGATCCCTCTTACTGGTTGGCCAACAGGTAGGTAGCCCTGGCTCTGCCAGTGTCTTGGTCGCAAAATATCGAGTCGTTTGCAGGATTGCGTGATAATCTCCCAAGATCTGTTCAGTGTGATATTTACTGTTCAATCCATGGCATTGGAAGCACTGATTATTAAGGAATCACTAGCGCTGTTGGATATCTTGGCGGAAGTAACTACTGTAGAAAAGAAAGAGGACCTTTACGACAGGCACATCAGACCACTGATAATATCCATAGCAAAGAGTTGTGAAACTTGGTCTGTGCATTGCGCAGAAGCATTGATATTTCGTTCATTTCTGATTCACGTCCCTTCCTCGGTTCCCAATAACCAGGAACTCCTGCTGCGGATTGTCCAGTGTACCACAAGTGATGAGGCAGATCCAGAGCTGCGAGCGAGGCATTTTATCCTTTTATCGGAGTACCTCTCCCTCGACAGCAGCCCCCAATGGGAGTTACCCTACGAGTTTCTATACCAGTTCCTTGAAACATGTCTTATACCAAGGCTAGTCTGGTCTGCAGGCAGAGCAGCAGAGGCATGTCGTACTGCAGTAGTGCACTGCCTTTGCATTCTACTAGAGTACAATAACTGGATGTCTAGCGGTAAGGGATGTGAGGCCAGTGGGAGAACTGTTCTTAAAGAGCACTTTCTCACCTCCTTTGAGAAGCTCATACCAGTATTGATGAGCCTAGCAGAGGATAGTACTAAGGAGATCAGAATGTATTCCATGAAAGCTATTCTCTCAATGGCACGGATTGGTTGGGAGTTTTCCTGCATCACTGAAGAGCACGTCTACAAAATTTACCCAGCTATTCTGAAAAGATTGGATGATAGCTACGACAATGTCAGAAATGCTGCCATCGAGGCTCTCGTGGAAATTTGGTTGGCGGTGTGTGAGGATTATGATATGGTTTTTGGCAAGAGCCATGCAGAAGCATTGTATACTACAGCAATTGTTCATCTAGACGATCCAGAGCCCAAATTTCAGGATGCAATGTTAGGTAATCATGTTTAAATGCCTTCGATTTTGCTCCAGTTCTTTCAGTGTAAAGTGGCACCACTGGGATTTTCAGATGCATTGAAGAAATTGGCAAAGATTCATCCCGAGCTGTTTTATGAGAAACTGCAAAGCTGCAGGTCGAATTTTCGAAATCAAGCAGGGATAGACTCCTTGTTGAGTATCTGTAGAGCCTTGTTGCAACATGAATGAGTATAATAATAAACGAGACCTTTACTTATTTTGCTCCATTCCTCATTCCATCTCTTTACGTTACTACTGCCGATATGTCGGTTTACTTCAAATTATGCGCTTACAGCCATTCATACATTCACATTTGTAGTGTATAAAAGAATTTACACAGTCATACAATTACGAGAAGATATTGAAAATTATCTTTCAAAATTAATATTTACGTTTAGTGTCACTTTTAAGAATAATCGTTTTTGTAATATTTCGACCATTCACCTTTTTAGGAATTTTGTTTTTGTATACATTCAATATCACTTTTCGTAACATTTCAAGGTTAATACATTTTCCTACTCATTTTTATTTTTTCTCGCTCTGCAGCTTTTTTAATCATAATACCGAGAAAAACTATTATGAGAAATTAATTTTTTTATAATATTTTGGATTAAATCTTAGTATTTCTCTAATTTGAATATTTTTATTCGAAAAAAAATTGATGACACTATTTTACGACATCCCTTAAGCCACATCGATGCTGAAAAAAAACAATAGACTAAAAGAAGAGAAAAAATGAATAAACGCCGAAAGGGATCACGTTAGGGACCTCTGTTAAAAGGCTGTTAATGCAGAGTAAAATCAGAAGCATGAGCTCACTAGGTTTCACAGCCTTTTTTCTTGAAGTCGTTAATATCCCTCATGCCCCCAGAAGCGCAACGACCGAAGAGCGGCGGTTTATAGTAGCGTTCGACGCGGTAAGGGAACGCTTCTAAAAATATCCAATTTCCAAGAGCAAAACCTAACCTCGAAAGCAAGAGATACAGGAAGTGGCTGCCCTTCAAGCACCGCCATGTTGTCCATGTCTTCCGCTTGCCAAAGCGAAGAGTCGAGTGCTGAAGCAGAGCAGGGCGAAGCGTTTATTAGCTGTCAAATTCTCGTCATAGCTTTTCCAGAGAAGTGCTCTTGTCTTTGCCGTTGTGCTCTCCTGGAGCTCAAATAATTCCAGTAAGTGGAAAGCCGCCTTCTCCTTTGACGCTGAGAAATCTTCCACTGCACTCTATCCTCCATGTCGTGCATCGTTCCTCGTCCTCGGATTCTCCCTCTCCTTTCTCGTCCTACCCCCCCCCCCCCGCCATCCTGTCATATTATTTCGCGCGATTTTTCTCGGAACTTTCTCCTTCGCCTTTTAGAAACACAGGATTACATACGTTGCCCACCACCCGCTGAACGCTTGGCGGTTGATCGTTCCATTGATATTTCACTTTATGGACTTATATGCCGGGATACTCGAAAATGCAATAGCATCAATCTCTGATGCCTTTTGTCTATCCAGACCTTGTTACTTTATATAAAGTTTCTTTTACAGAATTTAACTAGTGGAACTATCTTGAGCTCCTTCTTTCTTTGTCTGGTTTTGTTTGCAACTCACACCATAAGAGGAGGGAGCATGTCAGAACCAAACATGGACCATGCAGACGTTCCGGAGGAAGAACTTGAAGTGGAATCCAACTACAAGCCTCCACCTGAGAAGACTATAGAGCAAATTTTAGAAGCGGACAAGGAGGATGAGAGTTTACGAAAGTACAAGGAGACCCTACTTGGGGAGGCAAAGGCTGGAGGCATAGTTGTCGGTATATATCTATACATACTCCCTTTTTTTCCAAGTCATTTGATTGTAATCTTGCTTTACTATACATCAAATTCTCTTATTTACAGACCCAGGTGATCCTAGGAAGGTGATAGTACAGAAACTAGCACTCTGTGTGGCTGATCGACCTGACATGGAATTGGATTTGACGAGTGATCTTTCACAACTGAAGAAGCAGACCTTTGTGATTAAGGAGGGCGTTAGCTACAGGATTAGAATTGACTTTGTGGTGCAACGGGAAATAGTACATGGACTGAAGTACGTGCAGAAAACATACCGACTGGGAGTACCCGGTAAGTGGTATAGAAAAATGTTTTTGCGTGACTTTGAGGTATATTACTCTGGTATTTTAAATTACTTGATTCTTGTTTATTGCTGGAAAAGGAGTTACAGGTAAATTCATTTATATTTATGTCCACGATCATGTTCATACACCCTTGTCCAAAGTTCGTTCTTTTGGTCACACCCCTCTCTTGCCTAAATTCTGCTTTCCATGCAGACCTCCCTGAGTACACACTGTGGTACCGAGTATGCTGTTTCAGTGGACAAAATGACGCACATGGTTGGGTCCTACCCTCCAAAAACAGAGGTGCAGTCTTACACCACTCCAGCAGAGGATGCCCCAGCTGGTGTGATGGCCAGGGGATCCTACAGCGTAAGTTCCCTCTTCACGGATGACGACAAGCATGAGCATCTCAAGTGGGAGTGGACATTCGAGATAAAGAAGGATTGGAAGGAATAAAAGACCCACCTCAGAGGGAAAAGGAACTTTTAGCCTTAATACTTTTGCAATTACATTTAAGGATGCAAAGAAATGCCAAAAAAGACCTCGGTGAATTTTGGATGCCCGCGCTGCCATAAAAAAGCGACGTAATAGCAGCTTTGCAAAGCGTAAGTGACACATCCTGCCTCCCCCCTTGCTTTATGGGGTAACTCTCACTTCGGAGATAGATCGTGTCAAAAAAGAGGAAATGCGCTCGCAAAGCTGCTACGAGAGAAAGTCAGCATTTATTTATAATAAAATTTCTTCCACAAGTGTCTCGTGTAGAACTAGATTCCAGTAACAATCTATTCCTAAGTCGTAGCCGAGTGAAAGCAGACCAGTATTTCGGGATAATATGAGAGTATTAAGCAATTTGTACAATTAATGTTATGGTTTAACGGTGGTATGCCGGCGTTTGATAAATAAAAACGGAACCGAAACGAAACCACAATCAATTGCATTGTCTCTGCCGCACAAGTTCATTTCACATAGATATAGAAGCAGATAAGTTGCTTGCGGCAGACCATTCAGAATTGCTGGAAACAATCGTATATGTGTTGATGTTATTAATAGTTACTATGATTACCACTAATATCAATATAAGCAATTAGTACAGCTGTGACAGACAGTAATTTAATGATAACAAGTAATCCTTTTAAGATGCAGGGTCATATGCAGGTAATCGTATTTGTCCTGATACACAAGTTGCACTTGATAGCTGTCCTGACACGGACCAGAAAGGCGTGATTGTCAGTTAGCAGAGCACGAGATAATCTGGAAAGGCGAGACGTGGAAGGGTTCGTTGACCGTTGAAGTCTGAGCAAAAGCTCGTAACCGTGACCGTTACTGTGGCCGCGACCGTGGCCGTGACGTCGACCGAGTTGCCGCACCAGACGCAAGATTTGCTTCAAGTTTTGTGTTTCCGGCACCTTGGTGTGTCCAGACCAACGCAAGGTTCTCATTAGTCACGTTCGAAAAATTACCGGGATAAATTAAATTAAATTCTGTATACTCGGCCAATTAGTGGAACTTTTTAATTGGCTAGGAATGTCCGCTGGGTATTCTAAATCATTCGGATTTACCGGCCGTTATTGGATGGATTTTCTGGATATCTGGATTTTTGAAACTCGAAGAACAATCATTCAGGATTCTGCAAACGTAATTGGTAGGGTCGTCATGCATCTCCCGAAAAAATGAGGGAAGTGGCATTCTATCGGTACTGATATTACACTCGAGTTAGGCTGGAAATAAAAATTCCGTTCGGATAATGAATTATTAATCACGCCGGGAAGTTCTTTGCTCCTTTTTGTCGGAAGAGAGCGAATGCATAGTATAAGCGGCATTTTCGTATTGATCCATGGAGAGCAGCGGGAGCTGGGAGCGAGGGGAGTAGGAAAGTGGAGAAAATTGCGTAGAATCAGCACGCGTATAGTCCAGCCCCGAGAGCGAGGAAGAGGAAAGTTCAGCGTCCTCTAACGCGCGGAGCTCAATGCGTCAGTCGATTGCGCACCTAGGTTGCGCAGATAATGCGCAAGCCAACAGCGCGCAGTTAATGAGCCACAGTTACGCGTCAGGCGTCGGTCCATTCGTACGTATCGTACATAGTATTCCTTTGTTCCCTTTCGGCTACTCTCCCCGATTATTGAATTCGAACCAGCCCTTGGTGAGTAGAAACTGCCCTTAATACATGTTTAATCGTAATACGGGACTAAGACGTAGTTTTGTGTTTTGGTAAAACCTTTGTATACTAGCGGCATACGTCAAGGATAATATCGAAAATTCTACCACCGGTATATCGTCCTTTAGCTATCGATTCCCTGTGGAAGAGACTGCCGTTTCAAACATGGACGAGCAGCCCCGTTTTCAGGGCCCGTTTTCAGGGTCAGGGTTGACGATCGTAATTTTATTCGGAAATAGGGAGAGGAAAAAAATTGAGTCTTTTTGATCGCTATTTTTGGCGAATTGAGAGGATAGGTCTTTAGGGGAGATGCTTTATTTTGACAGGTAGCTGAATACATAACGTGAGTCATGTGTAGAATGCTCCGCGCTGGGTGGGGTCGATTGTTCTGAGCGGATACAAATTTGGGGATAAGTTACTGGCAATGTGCACATCCGCTATACTTGGAAATAAACGCTTTCTGTAGCCTCCATAACTGTTGATTTTGCTTACTAATATTTAAAAGCGGAGAGCGACATTGCACATCCAATAGGTTTTAAAGGTCAAAAGAAAATTTGTCGGTGGCGAGCAGTGGCAGGTGGCAACTACGTCCGCTTGAGGGTTTGACGGGTCATAAAACCGCAAGGTCGGTGAACAGAAACTGACCGGCCGATCTCTCGTTTTTCTACGGGCCGATCGTTATTTTTTCTCGTGTAGGAAGCGAGAGAGGGATCGTGCAGGAAGTGAGGAGAGGAAACCAAGACTTCTGTCGCGTCCGCACGTAGCACTTTTTTTTCTTTCTTTTGTTTCGTGATTTATGTCTACGTTTATTCTTCCGCGATAAAGTGCGGATAAAGCGGAAGCATAATGAAACGCTCGTAATGAACTCAATATTAAGCAGAAACAGCATATTTTTTCATGCCTAACCGATAACGTTTCTTTAAATGATTGATTGGACAAAAATCAAGTTATTTAAAAATCCAATTGACGATTAAAATTAACAAGAAACTAGAAGATATCCTGCCAAGCAGCAGTAAAAGTCGCGTACCTTTTGTGATTACACTTGCATCTATCCTGAGTTAATACTAAACCTAACAGTCACTTACCACATGTATTTATGTATACTGAGTATATCCTTAAAGGAAAGAGGAGCAAAGGAAGAATATCAAACTATGAATATATATTAATATACGATGTAACAAAATCACGAAATATCACGAAAAATATTCTGTCCCAAAATTGGACATTGTTTTAAGAATTTAAATAAATGGCTGATTGATGCGATAGTTTTAATGATATGAATACAGGGATTACGCGCCAAGAGTCTCTTTAAGCCAGGGCTTGCTAACTCATATCGTACCCACGGGCTGTATTGACAACTTAAACATGCTAAGAGCTGCATATAAATAAGAATAATGATAATTTTTCTGAAATAATTTTTTCAATATCTGGTTTTATAATGAATTTCATACTTATCCATTTTTATTTCACGTATGTAATTCATTTGAATGTAGAAATATACCGAAAGTGTTTGTTCACAAGGGCCCATTAATTTGTCTCACTACCCCTGAAGAGGGGCAAAGAGAAGCTGGAGTAAGACTGTGAGGTGCTTGGTTTATCGACCTTATGATCGACATGCGCGCGATTTACAAACTGCATAGAAACTTATAATCATGTGCGGTGTAATACATATTGATATATATTGTTGCGTTGTTCATAGAAACTCACAAATATAATATTACGGAACCTAATATAAGTTATTTTTATTATAAGGAAATGGAAAACAAGGCTGTTAGCTTTAAAAATTGAAGAAATGTCATTCAAGAAGAAACTTTTGCATCTGAGTTGTTTTGTATATCTCCATGGGGAAGAACAAAACGACAAGACCATTTAGTTCAGATAGTGAAGGAGACTTAGTAACTAATGATTTCAAAGAAAATTGAAAAAGAAAGAGAATTATAGAACAATATTCGTCGTCAAAGGATGAAAATACAGATAACAATGAAGAAAGGATTTATGAAACATACATCGAAAAAGTGTGCCAGATTAAACGAAATTCAAGAAAAAAATATTGTACTCAAACCGGAAATATTGTATCTGTAAAAGTTTCCGGAATAAAGATTGCCGTTGTCGAAAAGCTTGCATAAAAAATTGCGAAGAAGAAGGCAGAAAGAATATTTTTGAGAAGCTTTGGTATTAAGGACATTTTAATAAATAAAATGTAGATATATAAAGTAAATTGAGAATTGTTTTTTTCAATTTGAAGCATCTTAAATTATGTTAACTGGACTTGGGCTTCTTCAAATTTGATAACGAATCTAGTTGTTAATTTTGAAAGTGGCCTAACTTCATTCTTGGTAAGAAAACGCATATTACTCGCTCAAAAATGGCCTTTATTTTAACAGGAACTATAAATTTAACTCCTCTAGATACACTTAAGCAGTATGACTCCTTAGTATTCTGTACGTATATTTTTAATTGCATTGAAACACAAACCTTTAAATATCTCAATTTAAGTATAAATGGACTTAGGCCAGTTTCAAAATAAACGGCTCATATATAACATTGTATCGCGAATGTTCAATAAGACTCACGGCGTTCTACAATACCTAGCGGTCCTTTTTTTCTTCAAACCGTATTCCCACGCAGGCTTTTGCGCACTACGCACGACTCTTCTGTCGCCGAGACAATTTTGCAACACTTTTTTAGAAAGAAGAACTTATGCGTAATATTTTAATATACTTTCCGAAATTTGATCAGTTTTTGTGTTTCTGAACATTTCCTTATTTTGTTCACCATCCGAGTCACTATGCCAAAAGCTCTTAACTCTTTTACAATAATTGGCAAAGCAACTGATGTTAAGAAAACATACAAAACAACTCAGATGGAAAAGATTCTTCTTGAAGGACATTTCTTCAGTTTTTAAAACTAACAGCCTGGTTTTCCATCTCCTTATACTGGCAATGACTTATATTAGGTTCCGTAATATTATATTCGTGAGTTTCTATGAACAACGCAACAATGTATATCAATATGTATTACAGTTCCATGATTATTAGTTGCTGCGCAGTTCATAAATCGCGCGTATGTCGATTGTAGAGTCGATAAACCAGGTCCAGTGGTCCCTGCCGCTTGGTACCTCTTAATCGTATTCTAGCTTCTACAGACGGACTCATTAATTTGTTCCGTGAACCTCTCAAGTGGGGCAAGGAGAAGCTGGAATACGACTGTGGCGGTGTCAGGCGGCTGGTGCCAATCGGCCTAGATTTATAGACTCTGTGATCGACACGCGACATATTTAATTGTATTATTCATACATTGGTGCAAATACAACATAATAGAGCCTAATATAACTTATTGATAGTCTAAGAAGGTAGGAGCTACGGTGGTGTAGTTGATAGAGCAAAATGACCTTAGCAGTCGGTGCCGAAAAATGAATTAAAAAAAAAAAAGATGGTAGGAAAAGAACGAAATATCTTTTAAAATTGGACAGCCGCCTGACATCGCCACGGTCGTATTCCATCTTTTCCTTGCCCCACTTGAGGGGTTTACGGAACAAATTAATGGGTCCGTCTGTACTTGCCCCCTTTCAGAGGTCGCGGAACAAATTAATGAGCCCTTTGTGTTCAATCAGTGTAGTAAATGGAAAAAAATCAAATATGAAAAGAAAACGCATTGAACGAACAACAAAATACATTTATGTGGTAATTAACACAAGATTAATATAAAAATATTCTATATAAAAAAAAATAATTTGTCATACACAACTGCAGATCGCACATAAGGATATTACGAGATGTGTTGGCCGATTCTGTTCTACGCGGACCGTGTGGGGCGAAACCTTTCATAGATGTGATTTCGGTGAATTTAGGCCTTTTAGTGTCGATGAATGTTATATCGTCCCTCACTATCGCTTCGAAAATGTGCTACCATAAGGTCATACTTGGAAACAACAAGTCTTGATTCTCGAATTTTCAATACGAGTGTGAATAAACAATATTAACCCTTTGCACTCGGAGCTCTCTTGAAGAGGGTCTGTCAGCAAGTCGGCAACGTTTGGCTTAAAGAAGGGCCTACAGAAATTGCGCAATATTGAATAATATAGTTTTGGAAGCTAAGAGTTTATTGGCATGGTGTTTAATTTATATAAATTTTAAAATACTAAGGAGCGCATTTATGAAAATGAAAAACAAACATTTTTTAAATGTTTTATGAAATTTAAGATGTATCATCTGTATTATTTAGTAATACAGTAATAGTAAAATTCCAGCTATATTATAGGGGAGGGGAGGATTCCCTGTAACCTAAATATGTAAATAATGTAAGTGTAAATTAAGAAATTTAATCAGAATTAAATCATAACAAAGACAAAATTATTTGTGTTTAGTAGAAATCTTTTGTGAAATTAATTAAACCAAAAAATATGAATTTATGAAGGCTAAGTGAAACCGAACAGAATAATGCACTGTGTAGCAAAATTGGTAAATTAATGATATTGACAATAAAAAGAAAAGAAGTGCACTACATTTTATATTAATATTACCCCTGTAATACTAATAGATCTTAGTTAGATATATAACCTGGTTCTAGCCGTAAGGCATATGTACACCAGCTGAATGCCAAGAAAATGCATGTAAATGCATGTAAAATGAGCTGATTCAGACACTATTAATTAATCGTAGTAGATTCATGTTGATGTATATTATCAAAAACAAGGTAGTGTAGCAGCCTAGGCGGTAGAATAACAATATTATGAGTAGATGTAACTAGGTAATTATAATTTTGATTGTAGTGCCTTAAGAATATTTATCAAGCTATAACTAGTATTTTGACATTTTCAAAATCAGAAATGTCATCCTTATCTATACAGTGGGTAAGTATAACTACTAATGCGTTATTATTGTTCTTAATGATGATTCTTTTTCTAATCCTTATTTCTACCATCCTACTTGTTAGGCCGATGTTTATGCTGTGTACAACTTACTTTGTATCTTGCGTTGTAAGTGTTATTATGTCTAATCTATCTTTGCCTGTTTTAGTAATGGAATTTAAAGTAATGTATGCTTTAAAGACCAATTGGAAATAATGTGTCAAATAAAAGGTTCAAGTGATGCAGAGGCTGATAAAGCCGTTATATCCGCTTTCAATTTACATTGTTCTCAAGGTCATTTCAATGTCAACTTATTTATTAAAAATGGAAACATGTCTTTCATTATAGATTCTTAATTTACGATGTGAAACAAATAAACTTTTATTTAAAACAATTTTTTTCTTAATCATTACTTTTTACAATATTGATTTTTCAAAAAAAAAAGATATCGAATGTCATTTTAACGGACAACATAATTTTATTAACGACAAACAAAATTAATACTGAATTGAAACAGTATTAAATAAACAAGTAATGCAAATGAATAATTAAATAATAGCTAAATATTGAAACCAGCATGTTTGAAATTTGGCAATAAGGAATCAGATGCTTAATGAATGGATTCTTGAAAAAAGGGTGGTGGGATTCACTAGCCAAAGGTTATAAGTTAAAATAAGAAAGTCTATGGTGGAAGTGTAAGATAGTAAAAAATCTCAACACCCCGAAATTTCTGGCACCTTGTGTGCGCGGTTATTTACAAAAAAGGATTTCACAATGAACTTAAACTGTAGGAACACGAACTCAGTACAAATACTGACATGTGCGATCATAAAGGTACAATGAGCTGCACGTGAAGAGTCGTAAATTATTCGTGCGATGAGGACAAGAAGAGTCTGTAATTCTACATATTACTCAAATAAGGAGCTTATAACGAGCAAACAGTGAAGCCGCGTGGAGGAAGCATAATTTCATTAATAACAAATGAGAAATACAAAAGAGAAGAGATGCTGATTTGATTCACTAAGCAAATCCGAAAAGCATCTAAATTGGTGTGATCTTAGTGGATGAATACCAGCACGTGCCTTGGAAAGGCCGCAACTACCCTGAAGATGAGTCATAATCTTTCCAAGCACAAGAGGAGCTGTTACAATTACGGCTCGCGAGATGGTAGTGTCTATCACTCCTAAATAACATCAGAAATATTTGAATATTTCTTCAACATTTTGTCCGCCATCAGCAATAAAGTTGATGATGTTTCATAGCTTTGTTTCTTCAGGATGATATACTGGCAAAATGGCAAGCTTCGCCACAGGTTGGGTGAGTGTGGTGGTCGCAGTTTTCACGATCACCACTTCGATGAGTCCATCCTTCCCGGGTTAAGCAGAGATGACTCGAGTGAGCGGCCATTTGCGGGGTGGCTGTTTCTCATCCGTGATCAGTACCAAAGATTCAATCTTGATCTCACGGGAAGGATAATGCCACTTTGAGAAAGACTGTAGTCGTTGGAGATAGTGGGCAAATCATAATGCCCAGAATTGTTGAATCCTTTGTTGAATTAATTCGTGCTGAGAGCGTTTTGAAATTGTCAAATTATTTAATGCAGATTCTGGTAAGGCCTGTACCAGTGAGAAAGTGACCAATTATCTGGATCATCTATGAGTGGCTCGAGTTGTCTGGAATTTAACATGTTTTTTTAATGGTTGAATTTGAGTGAGCAAAATGCTGAGCTCTTTAAATGTAAGTACATTTTCACCCACAGAGCATCTGAGGTGAAACTTTATTGATTTCACCACAGCTTCCCATGTTCCTCCCGTGTGTGGTGCGGTAGGTGAGTTAAAACTCCACTGAGTTTGATAATGAAAAAATGTTGAGGCAATGTCCTGATATTCTCAAGAGCTCTGGATAAATAATTTTTGCAGTGCTGCATCTGTACTGATAAAAATTATACCACGATCAGAGTACACTAAGTGGGGGATGCCATGTTGAACTGAGAACCTTTTGTAGGTTACAGTGAAGGTGTCCATTGAGTAGTCGCTGACTGCTTCAAAATGTACCGCTGAGGTTGACAAACGTGCAAATATACAGATTTAGCCCTTTGTGGTTTTGGCACCTTAACCCTTGCAAGTCTTGATGGTGAAAAAATCCTTTGGTTGCATCAGCCATGGTGGCCCCAACCACCATAGCGGATGATGTAGTTACTGAGTGGTTATGCCTCATGAGGCACAATCCGCAAAATTCGATGTTTCAGGAGCATGTCTCCAAAGGGCATCTGATGTGAATTCTTGAATTTGCGACACTCTGTTTCTGACATAGTCCTTCCATCGAGAGGGGTATGATCTATTCCACGTGAGAGTGACTTAAGAGGCTATCGACAAATAAATTGCCTTTATGTCCATTGTAAGAGTGGCTTGGCCATGTTTCTTGAGTTCGACAAGTAGCAGCGCTGCTGTGAGGTCTAATCTCGGGATGATGAGTTGTTTGATAGGTGTTACTTTAATCTTCAAGCATACCAGTGACATTACTGAACCTGTGGATGATAGTGAGTGGGCGGTAAAATATTAAGATGTCCCATAAGTTTTTTCTGTGCCATGCTATGTATGACCTCGAGCCAGCTATGTTTGTAAACATGCAGGCTCATCTATTGTCCATTTATGGCATTGATTTCAGTCGTCTCACAGCTCTTTTAAAGTACGTTTCGTTGGTGACAAAGTGCCTTTTAAAATCTTTTTCTACACTATTCAATATGCATAGCCAAAAGATGTATTTACGGCATGTTATGCTGCATTGCTTTATGAAAGGTAGTAGTGCAAAGATTTGCAGACCAGATTGCACCATTTATGGGAACGCTAATACGACCATTAAAACCGTCCGCAATCGGTTTAAAAAATTTGGAATTGGCAATTTTTATTTCAAAGGTGTAGATCTCAGTGACTGCTTAGCAACGACAGATACGGACTTCATCAAGAGTATGCGCGCTGAAAATCCGGGATATAGTGTGCGCGAGATAGTGGTTGCCACTAACATTTCCAGGGCAACGGTACATACTCATTTAATCAAGATGGAATATGTGAATTGGTATGAAATTTGGGTTCTACACCAATTGGCGGAGACCAACCTTATGAGCTGCGTCTCTATGTGCAATTTGCTTCTCCAGCGACATGAAAAAAATCCTGTTTTCAAGAGGCTTGTCACTGGTGCCGAGATTTGGATTTTATATTAAAATGAGTATCGAAAACATACTTGATCTAAGGAAAATCGACCTTCAACTGTTGTGAAGCCAGGACTTCATCCGAAGAAAGTTCTTGTGTGCATTTGGGACTGGAAACGTGTAGTGTACTTCGAGCTCTTTCCACAAGGCAATATGATCAATTCTGCAAAATATTGCAATCAACTTGATAAATTCAAAGCCGCTATAGCCGAAAAACGGCCAGAATTGGCGAACCGGCGAGGTGTCGTTCTTCATTACGACAACGCAAGACATGTTATGGTAGCTGTAAGACAGAAACTCTTACAGTTTGATTGGGATGTTCTACCTCATTCTCCGTACCCCCCAGACCTTGCCCTATCCGATTACTACTTGTTTCTCTTATTCAAAAATTTTCTCCATGATAAATGTCACAAATCCGAAAGTAAATTATAAACGAACCTCGATGAATATTTTGCAAGTATGTCTCAACAATTTTAGAAAGCGGGCATAATGAGGCTTCCTGAGAAATGGAAGAAGGTAATAGAACAAAACGGTTCATATATAACACAGTAAATCAACCTTAAACAACAAATATCGTGTATTCATTTTGCATCAAAAAAAAGGAAGAAACTTTTTTTTTTTAAATCATTTTTCGGCACCGACTGCTAAGGTTATTTGGCCTAGGACCTACTGTTTAAGGTGGATTCCAAACCACCATAGGGAGAAACTTATGGGCTACCCTAATATATTATCGCCATCATGGTATACTGAGAGGTACCAGAGAATCCATGTAATTCCTTTGTAGAGTCGCTCTAGGTATGAAACCAGCACGGAATTGATGATCTGACCAGGCTTCTGAGGTCTCCTCTGATGATGAACCACTGTGATGCAACTTGGGATAGTAGTGGATTATACCAATTGAATTTGTGCCACCAGAGTTCTTGAGGAAGCATCTCCGCTCTGATTGCAATGCTTGAGATAAAGCCTAGTGAATCGAATATCTGAGCCACTTCGAACAAACTGAGGCATTTGCTGAAAGTGCAGGGTGCCACTGAGAATGTTGATGTAAAGGCAAACTTGTCACTGTGAGGAAGTCATATCAATCCGAGTATTTTAATTGTGCAATCCTCGAATAGAATGATTGAACTTGAGGTGTCATTCCATAACATAGTAGTAAGAAAGTCTCGGTAGGTCGAATGCCATTTAACAAGTGGAAAACCACTACCTCCGTGGCATAAGCCTTTTAGTTCCTCAAAATATATCATTAATATACCTGCCATGAGTAAGTGGTAGTACAGGAAGTGGATGATCTTCATCCTGAACAATCTGCATGATTCAAGAATGATTGCACTTTTCGTTTCATACGTGACAGTGGTGAATTGGTATGGAACCATGTTGAACTAATCATCCATTCAGAGAATTCGTTAAAGATCTCTGTCTTCTTCGTGGATCTTGATCTGTCTGTACATCTTGACGGTGTCAGCCACAAACATGTGACGGATTCATATAAATACGTCTAGGAGGTCAAACAACAAATTTGTCCCTGTGTGCATGATCATTAATTGAGAGTCCACATGTAGTCGGACTTGATCCGTTAAGCTGTCAAGCTTGAGAACGTCATAGTGAGACAGATAATAGTGAATTGCATCGGACTGTGACGCTGATGGAGTCTTCACCATGTGACTGAATTGTTCATAACTGCTCATCAACGTGTCGTAGAGATGACAGTACTCATCGTGCCTTGCAAGTTGCTTCACCATTTGCTGCAGGCACTGATGAGCTGTGTTGTAAAGGTTGCAGTAACCAATATGTAACGATTTGAGTGGGATGCGAACAATGTACCGACCCATTGAGTCATGAGAATGCGTTGCTTGAATATGATCTTCACATTGTTGCTTTTCAGGTGTGAGTTGATTGACGATGTATGTCAGCACATCTTCTTGGACCCAGGACTTGGTTAGGATATTTTGCAATGCTGTGTTATCTGGTCGAATAACTGCATGATGAGCTGTGTGTGACAATGAGTGTGTTAACCACACTAGTTCAAAATGTAGCTATCCGAAGACAGTTGAGCAATCAGCATTGAAGGTGAGCCCTTGATGATGTTGGGCTTGATGATCTGCCTATATGAGATTAGAACGAGCAAACAGTGAAGCCGCGCGGAGGAAGCGTAAATTCATTAACCGTAAACAAATGAGAAACACAAAAGAGAAGAGATGCTGATTCAATTCACTAAGCAAATCCTAAAAGCATCTAAATTCGTGTGATCGTAGTGGATGAATACCGGCACGTACCTTGGAAAGGCCGCCACTACCCGAAAGATGAGTCATAATCGGAAGATGAGATGGTAGCACATATCACTCCTGAGTGACACCAGAGAAATTTAAATACTTTTCGAACACGGCAAAACTATTGAACTAACTGAGCATACACCATCTGTATATATCTATGCGCAGAGATACACTTGTTTTTTACTGTTGTTTCTTTGGAATAAGATTACACATTTTCTCACGTGCAATGCAAATAATAGTTCTAAATTGCTTGTTAATCGTGTCATACACTTTAGCTGAGAAAATTGCCTTGATTCTCATTTATGGTAAATTTAGACAAAATGTAATGTAAACAGTAGCATTTTACATTGACAGGTTTCTTGAAAGGAATGATTCATTGAGAATACATTTCACAGTGTAGTTTCACAGTTTGGGCAAAGTAAGAGTGCGAAAGTGAGAAAAATTTCATTTTGTAGTAATAAAATGATTTTCTCGGTTAAAAAAACATTCTATATCTTTTTTTTGAAAATTCAATACTGTAAAAAGTAGTGACTAAGAGAAAAATTGTTTCACACAAAAGTTGTTTTAAGATATAGATTAAGATTCTGTAATAAAAAATATGTCTCTATTTGGAAAAGAAAAACAAGTTGATCTTTAAATGAGCTTGAAAACATAATGCAAATCGAAAGCAGATATGACTGCTGCATCAGCTCCTCCAGGACTTCAACTTTTTATTTGAAATATTTTTTTCTCCAGGATATCACTCTTGAGATATTCTCAGGTGGGGAGCAAAAATTCTGTACACAGTATAAAGTTTATAATTTTGCATATAAATTGGTGAACCCATTAGACGTCCAAACCTTTGCGTATAGACAACATTATTTGAATATGAAAATGGTTGAACTTTATAAAAATTGTATTAGTTACCAAAAATTCACTCTTTAAGATTTTGGTATGTTGCATAATACCAGGCCATGTTATGTTCAGACTTTATATTATTACGTTTTCAGGTATATTAGTCAATTAAAATAATGTCTATCGAGATTAATTGTTGATTTCTGGTCAAATTAAATTTTCAAATTTAATTTTTCAAGGTGAAGCTGTCTTTAATTGTAGGAGGAAATACAATTAAACTTTTCATTATATTATGTAGATACCTGGAAAATTAGTATCAAAAGGTATGTACAGTGGAAATTATTAGTCTGAATCTCTTTCTCGAATTTTTGGCAATGCATATACTCTCAGTAGTCCTGATTCCATCAGTTTGATAAAGTTGTAAATGTCAACATTGACATACTCTTAGTGCTTCCATCTCTTGAGAATGATTACCAGATTATTCCTAAGTTTTTTTTACTGAGATTTCTGTATAAAATAGAGTATATATTATTGTCGGGAAGCATGATACCCATCTAGGAGTAATATTCCACTCTGTCCATGATAGTAATATTACCTTTATTAGTACTTATTACGGCATTACTGGTAATAATTTGATCCTTATTATCAAATGCTGATCTTTTGTACTTGTTGACTTTAAATTCCAGTATTAAAATAGGCATGGATAGATTAGGCAATAATAAACTTGCAACACAATATACAGACAACTTTTAGCTTTGATAACTTCCTAATGAACAAGTTTAAGATATGAGAATGTGAGTATTTTTATGTGAGGACAAGTAACTGTATCGACTGGTGCAGTCAAGAACATTTCTATTTAAAGAAGAGTACAGTTGCGTTATCTAATGCACGCATGCACACAAGTGCATTAACTTAGTTGCATATTATGCTCTGTTTGATATCATTTAACTTTTACTCATAACATCTTCTATTCCCAACTCAATAAGAATGGGACTTTTTTGTAACATAAATTATTCCTTTAAAAAAAGATTTGAATGGAGCTGATGATATTGAATAGATCAATGATAGAGCGATCACTCTAGAAGTTAAAAGTCACCTACATATATATCATGTATATTTTTGTACCTGTCGTATTAACTTTTTTCTATCTTTTGAAGAGAAAATTTCAAACCAACATACACTTTGTAAAAATTTGAATTTACATAAGTTTATTCTGTGTAATTACTAATAAATCTTTTTGAGAAAGGATACTTGAGTGATTTGCTAGAAATATGATGTCTTCTGAGTGAGGATATCTGAGTGCAAAGTATTAATCCTTAATAAATGCTACCGTTTAATACATGATTCACATAAGGTTGCACGTTCCGTTATGAATTCGTTAGTAAACAATTGTTTGTAATAATCTACCTGTTGCTGAATATTTCCGAAAATTTGACGATTAATATTTGTAAAAAAAATTCTGTTAGAAAGACTATCATCATCATTACTTTTGATTTTAATTCAATCACTATCTGAGTTATTAACATTTTCAATTTGTACATAATTTTCTTCTTTATTTGAATATTTTATGGCTATAGCTTTTTTTTCTGGAATGTAATAAGATGTGACCGCTAGTCTTATCACTACAATCATAACCACTTTGAGAATTGTTTTCAAAACATTCACTACCACTATCATCGTCAAAAGTAATAAAATAATCTTCATTTATTTTTTGGGCTCAATATACTAAAAATTGACTACAAAAGGCATTAATATGTCACTGGAGATGGTAATTGCTCTGTTGTTGATGCTTAACTGACGAAGCAATGGTGCCTACATTTCACAGGCAGCGAATTTCTTCAGGATCTGTTTTGTCACCTCCCACGTGACATACAATCGCAGCGGCAAGTATTGTTGTCACGTGATTGGCGACTTACGACCGTGAAGCGTTAATATGATTTTCAACAAACATTTAAAAAAATACATTAGTATATCCATTTCTTTATTTTTTAATGCGCTTCTTTGAAGTTTGATACTGCAATTGTCATTTAAAATAATATTTTTAAAATGTTTTTCTCAAATTCCTTATCACATTACATTCACTTTTTCTGCACTTTTCGGTCAAATTCAACGTTTTTGGTCGGCACTAATAAAGCAATATGAAGGTACAATTATGCCTCTGATTTGATTTTGAGCAGACTCTCTTGCATGTTCTAGTCACAATTTCGAACCTTCTTCTAGGCTTCACCTTCACGAAACAAACCCTTTGGACGTGTACATTTGAGGTTAATAAAGAATGCAGAGCAACGGTGCGGAGAATATTGTTGGAGCCGAGAATGGCCTTGACAAGAGTGGATGGACAGTAAGCAATATCTTTTTTTTTATCCTGGTATCCCTTGACGTACATTTTTTCAACAGCAGTTTTCTTGATTTCGGCTACCTTTGTATAGATCCTCCTCCTTTGGCTCTTTCTATTCTTATTTCTTCACATCACACTTTATCTCAGCTTCATACTCTGTTATGTTTTGGATTGATTGATTCTGCGAGATCGAAATTTTCAGACTGTGGTACATTAAAATTCACTAAATTCTTTTTTATTAGTTTTTTTTTTAATTTGTATCTAACACCGACTGGTAAGGTCATTTGGTCTAGGAACTATTGTTTGAGAGGGGTTCCACTTTCTCTGGTACACTGGCTTTGGTACCACCAGAGCTTCAGTGTACAATGTAAGATGGTAAAACCAGAGGTGATGGACGGAATTAGAATCCAGGTCTTCCGCATGGAAGACTGAACTTCTATCCACTACACCACCGTAGCTCTCCCCTTTTTATTGGTTCTTTACCAGCACATCCTTATAAGGTGATATGTTGACCATTTGTGTTGTATGATGGGACATAAGTTATTATTATGAAAAAGTCATATCAAGATGTGATGTAAGAAGAAAAACCAAAGAATGTCAGCAAAATATTTTTGCAGGTTGGCCTAATAAACGGGAAATTCAAGTACTTAACCGCAGAAACATTCGGCTTTAAAATAAATGCAAATGGTTCGAGTCTAAAGAAGAAACAACTGTGGACCCTTGAAGGCAGTGAGCAGCAAGTCTTTTTGCGGTCGCATTTGGACCGATACTTAGCGGTGGATCAGTTTGGAAATGTGACCTGTGAGACAGAGGACTCTTCTGATCCAGGATGCGCTTTTCAGATTCAACTTGCGTCAGATGGTAGGTTTCCAGGACTTAGATCAAACCCTTTGGTGATCATTGGCAAGAGTTTAAAGAGTACTTATTTATGTGCTTTGCACAGGGAGTGGCCGGTGGGCACTGAAGAACGTACAGCGCGGATATTTCCTGGGTTCCAGCCAAGATGAGCTAAAGTGCACTGCTAAAGCTCCGGGAGATGCAGAGTACTGGCTGGTACACCTCGCTGCCAGGCCACAGGTTAATTTGCGATCTGCCGGCAGGAAACGGTTTGCCCATTTAAGTGCTGCTCAAGATGAGATTCATGTGGATGCGCCAGTGCCCTGGGGAGAAGACACACTCTTCACTCTTGAGTTTCGTCCAGCAGCAACTGCCGATGAGAATAGCGGGGCTAACAATGGCCAGCCCGAGGCTGGACATTATGCTCTTCACACCTGCAACAATAAGTACTTAGCACGAGATGGCAAGCTTCTGGACACATGCACTCGTGACTGCCTCTATGCCGCTGAATTCCACGCAGGGCTTCTGGCTTTACGGGATATACATGGGGCATATCTGGCACCAATTGGTAGTAAAGCCGTTTTGAAGTCAAGATCTACCACAGTGACACGCGATGAGTTATTTTCCTTGGAAGAGTCACTACCTCAAGCCTCCTTTGTTGCTGCTCTGAATCACAGATACGTGTCTGTAAAGCAAGGTATGAGCTGATTTCTCTTCCAAGTCCTCAGGTTATGCATTTTCCATAAAGCTCCGTTCATTCATTTTCTTGTGTGCCTTCATATCTTTCCAGGTGTCGATGTGACTGCAAACCAGGATGAGATATCAGGTTATGAGACGTTCCAGCTGGAATTTGACCGGGTGACTAAGCGTTGGTATGTACGTACCATGCAGGATCGCTACTGGAGCCTGGAGGCAGGTGGTGGTATTCAGGCTTCCGAGCACAAGCGGTCATCCAACGCTCTCTTTGACTTGATCTGGCAATCGGAAGATGGCACTGTAGCTATTAGGGCTAACAACGGCAAGTTCCTGGCAACCAAGCGATCAGGCCACCTCTATGCCAATGCGGATCAACTTAATGGTAGCGATTCCGCCGCTTGCAAGTACTTTTTCTACTTGATGAACAGACCAGTCCTGGTGTTAAGATGTGAGCAGGGCTTTGTGGGACCCAAAAGTTCTACTGGGCTGAAGCTTGAGTGCAACAAGGCCATCTATGAAACGATCCGGGTGGAGAGGTGTGAGCGTGGCATGGTTCGATTCAAAGGTATGTTAAATGAAGCATCCACCGTGTATCCATTTTGGTCAAAACATTCCTGTTGCGCAGGTCAGAACGGTAAATATTGGCACGCGGACAGCGAAAGTGTCAATGTCGACTCCGACATGCCCTATGAAGGCTTCTACTTGGAACTGCGTGAACCGTCACGCATCTGTATCAAGTACACTGATGGTAGATACCTGACAGCAGGCAAAAATGGGGCACTACGTCTCGGAGATTGCGAATTTGAGTCTGCAACTAAATGGGAGTTTTAAGGAACAGTTAGATTTGCTTGACTCACGCTATCTCTACTGCCCGGTGTCTTGTATGGCCAAAACCCCGCATCCCACACCCACTTAGCTTTAAAAAAACGCAGTATCATACTCTTCAAGGGCCGGGCACGAACAGGGACGTAAACCTTTAGAGTGTAGGATTGCAACAATGACAGTAATCCTTACATTTGGGAGGTTCCCAGTTCGCTCGCCACGTACTTAATTTAACCAGACCATGCCTGGGGCGTAATATTCCTCAAACCAGCGAAACGCGTGGCTGAACCCAAAAGACTGACGACTCCATCACGGAGCCGTGTGCAAGGATTCCGAGCAACTTCCAACGCTTCGCTGATTTATAATTCTACTTTTAATATGTCTCGTATTTTTATATTTTTATACTTTTATACACCTGGAATCTCTTATCGGTTGGAATATTTAAATATCTCCGATAGCTGTAGCATGGCACCTACAGTGGTTTTATACTCTTTCGCATATGTGCCGAACTATCATCGAATTGTCAAAAAGCAAAAATCGAACCGTGGTATTGCTTGCAATCGTTCCAACCTCGAGGTTGGCTAAAAGAGACTTTAATCCAGGATGGAAACCCGAGAGGAAAAGTCCTTGCGCACGGTAGGAACCCCTCTACTACATATTGAGATACTGGCATGCTGTAATAGCAAGACATTCCACGCACAAGAACTTCAAAAAGACTTTGGAGCGTGGTCCACGTCGCCTCTCAGAATATCGCGATCGAGCCTACCTTTACGCTTTTCCAATGCAAGAAGGATCACCATGGTTTGAATTTACTGCATAAGAACGCAGTTAATACTCTGTATGCTATCCTTATACTTTATATACATTAGATATCTACCCACTGTTAATAACTTGAGGATAAGCGGTAACCACGGCTTCGTTAGCAATACGGTGGTCATCTGGGACATCAAAAAATCTGGCAATCATGCTGAGGACCAACGTTCATTTCTTATCGTCTTGTCGTTGGAACAACCACTCGAGTGTTGTAGCAAGAAATCTTTCTATGCATATATACGTATCTGCATAGGTTATTTATGTATCGTGAAGGTATAATCGCAATACGATTACAAGAAATTTCTTGACGATAAAGGGAGAAAGGTAGAGCGCGCACGTGTATATTGGGTGAAGGGGCGTCAGACCTCTGGAATCAAGTCACACGCGGAAAGTTACGTACTCGCGTTACGTACCTACTCAACTGGCTCACGTGCCTCTGATCATAATCGAGCCTTTGCGCGCTTTGGGGAAACTGAGCAACCTTCGTAAACGTATACCGACGAAGATGTAATAAACGATTTTTTATCGATCAATGAGAGTGTATATCAGTCATCCCTACAAACCTTAAATTTGTAATGTACCAAGAAGTATGGGACATTATTTCCAAAGTTCCCAGTTCTTGTGAAATAAATCCTACAATATAATACGATGTTTCAAACACCGGTATCATCTGAAATTAGGTACAGACGACCCCATTAATTTGTTCCTCGACCCCTGAAGGGGGCAAGAAGGAATACGACCGTGGCGGGTCCGGTTGCTGGAGCCAATTGGTTCAGATTTATAGACTCTATGATCGACACACTCGCTATTTACAAACTGCGCAGAAATGTATAATTATGGTTGTTACAATACACATTGACATGTTTAATTGTATTATTCAAAGAAACGTGCAAATATAACATTATACAGCCTAATATAACTTATTACTAGTTCAAGAACGTGGAAAAAGAACGAATTATCTTTTAAAATGGAAAAAATTTCCTTTAAGAAGAATCTTTGGCATCAGAATTATTACATATAACGATTTCGTAATATTAATGGCTTGACCAATTATTCCAATATAAAATAAATTGTAGTTGAGTCAAGAACTGTGCATTGACCCTAAAAAGAACCATTTTACAACTCTGAAAAAGTGCATTATAGCTCTGAAAAGAAACAATTAATAATTAGTCCTCGCACAGCTACTCGATTTAATCCTTTTAATGGATAAATGTTAAGAAATCATTATATGTAATAATTCTGATGCAAAGTTTCTTCTTGAAAGACATTTTTTGCAATTTTAAAAGATAATTTGTTCTTTCCCATCTTCTTGATCTAGTAATAAGTTATACTACGCTGTATATTATTGTATTTGCACGAATCTATGAATAATACAATTAAATAATTCAATGTGTATTGTAACAACCATAACTATACATTTCTGCGCAATTTGCAAATCGTGCGCATATCGAGCGTAGAATCGGTAAACCAGGTCCAGTCGATCCCCGCCGCTTGGAACCTTCACGATCGCATTCCAGCTGCTTCTTGCCCCCCTTCAGGGGTCAAAGAACAAATTAATGGGTCCGTCTGTACGGAGCAAATCAATAATTTGTTCATACCTCCGAAGGGAGGCAAGGAGAAGCTGGAATGCGATCGTGGACGTGCCAAGTGGCAGGGACCGGCTCAACCTGGTTTGCCGATTCTACGCTCGATATGCGCGCGATTTACAAACTACGCCGGAATTTATAATCATGGTTGGTGTAATACACATTGATATATATTGTTGCATTGTTCATAGAAGCTGGCGAATATAATATTAGAGAACGTAATATAAGTTATTGGGAGTATAAGGAGATCGAAAATGAGGATATTAGCTTTCAACATTGAAAAAATGTCCTTTGAGAAGAAACTTTTGCATCTAAAGTTGCTTCGTATGTCTAAAATCAGTTGCTTCGCCAATTACTCCAACGACGCAACTAAGATGCAAAAGTTTCTTCTAAAGGACATTTTTCCAATTTTAAAAGATATTTCGTTATTTTCCCGCTTTCTCAAATTAGTATTAAATTATATTAGCCTATATAATGTTGTATTTTCACGTTTCTATGAATAATACAATTAAATATGCCAATGTGTATTGTAAGAAACATAATTATACATTTCTGCGCGATTTGTAAATAGCGCGCGTGTCGGTCACAGACTATATAAATCTGGACATCTGAATCTACAAGCAACATATCATGGTACACCCCTGCACGATGCAGCCCCTAAGGGTGCGTCTTTACTTGAAGGGGGTTTCAGAACCACCCAAGGCAAACCAACACCCTCTAATTTGACGGTGTTGCGTGACCGCCATGCAGAGATAACCCTCCAGCGTGTGGCACGCCGTATTCGCGCATCGGGGCAGTGGTGGCACTGCGTCGTCCGTTCCTTTTTTTTTTTTTGTAATTCATTTTTCGGCACCGACTGCTAAGGTCATTTGACCTAGAACCTACTGTTTAAGGTAGATTCCGAACTACCAGAGCTATGGTATACATATCACATAGAAAAACCAGAGGTGATGGGCGGGATTCGAACCCGGGTCTGCCGCGTGGCAGTCTGAGCCTCTATCCACTCCACCACCGTAGCTCCGTTCGTTCCTTCTTGTTGCAACACAAGTATTACGAGTCCCTAGACCCCCAGCTTCTTGGGAGAGTCGTCTCGGCGCTCTTTCCCGACTCTCCGGGAAGAGTGTCGCGGCGGTTTCCACCTGATACCTTGGCGGACCCCACCATCTGGTCCGACGAGCTGGGGGTTACGAGAGGGGAGCTATCCAGGGCTTTTAAGCGCCTCGGGGCCCGTCGCACTGTGCCGGGTCCCAACGATAGAAGATTTGGATAGCTTAGTTGGTAGAGCACTCGCCCAGAAAGTGAAAGGTCCCGAGTTCGGTCCCCGGTGGCCCACCTTTTTCAACGCAGGCGAAGGGGGCTCTGGACGTAATGGCTTGAGTCTTCTCCTAGGGCCCCTTTCATTGCACCAACAGCCTGCTAGGGACAGCACGGTGGAGGTTTTTAGTCGGTAAGAATCCCACCCTACCTGCCCGGAAGCCCGTCCGGGGCAGAACCGCGGATGACCCCACACCCCCCTTCTCGGGGAGAGCGCGTCTCCTGTCCTGCCCTGCGGGCGAATCGGGCAGGGCGCCTTTTGAAGGTTTTCCCCACCTTAGAAAAAAAAAAGGGGTTCCGACGGCATCCCTGGACGGGCCTGGGTCTTGACGTGAGGCGTCTTCGGGGCCAGACTGGCGGAAGTATTTAATAGCTGCCTCCAGTCTGGCCAGTTCCCCCCACTGTGGAGGCAGAGCCGTCTGATCCTTATTAGAAAAGAAGGCCAGCCCGCTGAGTCTCCCTCGGCATACCGGCCGATTTGTCTGCTCGACGACGTGGGAAAGCTGTTTGAGCGCATCGTAGCTTCCCGCCTCGTCGGGCACCTGTCCGGCGCAGGTCCCGATCTGGCCGAGAGCCAGTTTAGCTTCAGAGTGGGTTGCTCGACCGTGGACACGGTCTTGCGTGTGAAGGCCAACTCTGACTTGGCCGTCTCTCGGGACGGTGTGGCGTTGGCGATATCGCTAGATATCGTCAATGCATTTAACACTCTCCCCTGGGAGGCCATCCTGGAGAGGCTCCGATACCATCAGGTGCCAACCTACGTCCAGGATGTGATCGGGGACTGTCTATCGGACAAGTGGGTAGAATACCCGGACAGGTTGGGCACGCTGGTCGTGCGGAAGACTCGGTGCAGTGTCCCACAGAGGTCCGTCCTGGAGCCGATCCTGTGGGACATCGGATACGATGCGGTCTTGCAAGCTGACCTTCCCACCGGTTCAGCGTGACGTGTTATGCGGATGAGACGTTAGCGCTGGTCATCAGGGAGGACTATAGACGGACGCTCCGCCTCGCCGAATGCGGAGTGGCCTGCGTCGTCCTAAGGATAGAGGAGCTGGGAATTCGCGTCGCTCCCCACAAAACGGAGGGGTTGTGGTTTTATACCCCCTGCCGCCGTGGGGAGCCACTCATATCCCAGCTCCAGGTAGGTCAGACTTCCGTCGAAATGGGTTCCGGGATGAAGTACCTGGGGCTCACCTTAGACCTAGTCTACTCTAAAACCGAACTCGCTCTTGGCCAGATCGGGGTCTACGCCGAACAGGTGCCCGACGAGGCGGAGAGCTATGATGCGCTCAAACAGCTAACCCACCTCATCGAGCAGGCAGATCGGTCAGTTCGCTCAGGGAGACTCTGCGGGCTGGCCCTTCTTTTTAAATAAGGATCAGACGACTCCGCCTCTACAGCGAGGGAAATTGGCCAGATCGGAAGCAGCCGTCTGGCTCCGAGTACGCCTCACGTCACGACCCTGGCCCGTCCGGGGATGCCGTCGGGACTCGGCGCAGTGCGTCGGATTCTGAGGCACATAAAACCCCCGGAGAGCTTCTTTCTCGTGACCCCCATCTCGTTGGATCAGATGATAGGGTGCTGCATGTTATCAGGCTGGAGCCGACCCTCTCCCCCTCCCCCGATAAGTCGGGAATGATTGCCAAATCGATCCCCCCAAGGAGCTGGGGGTCTAGGTACTGCGTTATCTCAGAGACACACGAGTCCACTACCAAGTTGTATAGGCACTTCCATGGGTTTCTGTTTAGAATCCTAAGCAATGTTTGATAGGCCCCGGCCTTGGCAGCTCTAAAGACTTCCCTGAGGGCTCCTTGTGTCGCAAGGAAGTCCGCGTGCAGCTCGGCGACCCACGCCTCGTCGTGATTTCATCATCTGCAAATACGGGTGTACCTGTGCTGGGCGCGAACGCACGCATTGCGCAGGTCTGTGATCACGCGCGATCACCTATACACTGTGCGCCACGAGCTGAGTTTACCCCGAGGCAAGCGTCGCAGACCGCCGTCATTATGCCCAGGAACTACTTCGACTTTGCCCGCACGTTGACGGGCCCGGCCGCACTGTACAGACGGACCCATTAATTTGTTCCTTGACCCCTTAAGTGGGGCAAGGAAAAGGTGGAATACGACCGCGGCGGTGTCAGACGGCTGTCCAATTTTGAAAGATATTTCGTTCTTTTCCTACCTTCTTAGACTATCAATAAGTTATATTAGGCTTTATAATGTTGTATTTGCACGAATGTATGAATAATACAATTAAATATGTCGCGTGTCGATCACAGAGTCTATAAATCTGGGCCGATTGGCCCCAGCCGCCTGACACCGCCACAGTCGTATTCCAGCTTCTCCTTGCCCCACTTGAGGGGTCGCGGAATAAATTAATGGGTCTATCTGTACTCCGGCTACACCACGGCGTGGCCGTCGCCATCAGGGTACGCTCGTCCAGTCGTCATTGTGACGATCGTGGTGATACATTGCTTGCTGAGCGGCCATGCCATCAAAAGGTAGTAATAGTCCATGGTTTGATTTATATGTCCATCAGAACGTAGTGATGGACATTTTTTGCTCTGCCACCTTACGCATGTCGGTGTAGAGCATTGATTAACCAGTTAACTGAGTTTGACGAGTATACTCGTCATGCGCAAAAAGTAGTAACCATTGGCTATTCAAATTGTAATTTTTGTGGAAAACGAAACATATTCCCACATTTCAAGATGTTTAGAATATTTTGAGGCCAGACCGGAATAAAACAAACAAATAAAAATATGAAAAATTTGAGATAAACACATGCGTCTCCATATGCACCGGCGAAACAGCCTATCAGATCGTATAACGAATTTATTTATATGCGATAATAACGTTTTTTAGATATTCTTTAATTTTTCTATTTTTTATATTAGAAATATATATTACTTATATATTTTTACGATATTCATTTAGATGAAGACTCAAGAAGTACTATAAAAAAATATTTCTTCATTTGTTACATATTATTTATTTGAATATATTCATATTACATTAAAAAAAATGGATCATTATCGCGAATGAATTTTTTGCTGGAATTTATTGAGAAAACTATTGCGTTGTATCGAATCTATCGAGAAAAATGGAGACAAACTCGGCCATCTAGACCTAACGTAACCTAATTAGTCGGGAATCATGTTGCGGATTATATACCCGAAATTTCGAAAACAAGCAAGCCTACGAGAAGGTGTTCATTCTGTTATAAACGTAAGATCAGGAAGGAATCGCGTTACTGGTGTTTTATTTGCAAAGTCCTATTGTTTGCAGTACCCTTTTTCGGTGAATACCACTCTTTTTTTTTTTATTCATTTTTCGGCACCGACTGCTAAGGTCATTTGGCCTAGGACCTACTGTTTAAGGTGGGTTCCGGAACCACCAGAGCTACGGTATACATATCACATAGAAAAACCAGAGGTGATGGGTGGGATTCGAACCCGGGTCTGCCGCGTGGCAGTCTGAGCCTCCATCCACTACACCACCGTAGCTCTGAATACCACTCTATAGCAGGAATAAAAATGTTTAATTTTATATGTATTATTCTTGCGTTTTTCGTTAATTATGTAATGTATGTTAAATAAATAAAAAAATATTAGTAATAAAATTGGTAATTTTATAAAATAAACCTATTTCTTTGATGCAATATTTTAACAGCAACACTTACTTTGTGCTTGACAACTATACTCGTCATCAATCGATTTTCACGACACACACAGGTGCGCATTTTCAAAACAAAGCGCCACAGTTAACTGGTTAAGTAATCGCCGCTCCACCTCTGCCGGCCAGTCAAGCGTCACCCGCCCTCGTACGTCGTCTCTGGGGGATCCCCACGCCGTGGAATGGGCATTGAAGTCTTCCTCGCTGATCATGCTACGACACTATTCTGCTACCGCGAGCTCGTTCTTCGGAGCTTCTCGATTTCTTCACCTGAGGCACCCAAAGTCCACTCGGAGTTTGTTACTGCCTTCTGCGGACCTTTAACCCTTTGCCATACGATTTAAGTTAACAGCCTGGACACAAAACGAAAACAAGACCGTTCACCCTTCTGGCCATTCCACAGTTTGGCAAATCGATCCTAAATTGTCCTAATCGCTCACTATTTACAGAATGTAATAAGTGTAAGGTATAACTATAATTTTGTAAGCTATTTGATAGATAATTATAAACAAATCATCAGTGAACAAAAAGGTATTGTACCTATTAGGAAAATATAATGATGTTGACATTTGACCCGAACGACATACTACGGGCTAGGCCCGTGATGATCAGTTTTGGCCCAATCGACGTAGCACGGGCCAGGCGCGTGATAATCAGTTTTGGCCCGATCGATGTAGCACGGGCCAGGCCCGTGAGATATGAAGTAGGTGGGGACATTGTCCGCGCGATGCTCCGAGAGCGAGAGGTCTTGGCGCACCTTGGCTTCTTTCTGTGAGCAGACAATAGTCGCAGAAAGAGGCCGCGGAGCAGATCTGCGAGCGTGCGGATCTCGTGTGGATGGTCTGGCTGGGAGGAGGGGGGGGGGCAGGAGACCTGAGCACCCTTGTCGCTCCGATTGATAATTTTACAAATGGGGCCACTGAGGGGGAACTCACCCGTATGGATGAGCCGTTGCAGCAGTGACTCCATTGGGAGTTATAACGGTCTCGAAAGGGGCAGCCATTGCACGCAATTCCTTGACGAAAGGGAGGGGCGCCGCGTGGCGGTCGTGCAACGGTGTCAAATTAGAATTGAAGACTCACCGGGGGGATCCTTAAGACCCCTTCAAGTAGGGGCGCCCTTTAAGGGCTGCAACACGTGGGGGAACACCGGATATGTTGCTTGCAGTTTTTGGTGCCCCCCTAACTGTGCGTAGGATGGCCACCGTAGAGGTTTTACCCGATAAGAATTTGGCATACCTCCCCCCCCCCTCCACTCCAAGAACCAGGAAGTCTAACATTTCCGCAGGTAAAAAAAAGGCATTAGCAGCGAGCGTCAGCGCTAACCTCCCACCTTTTCGACATCTTAATGTATTTCACTCGCTCTCGATGTGTCTTTCTCTTCTCGCATTCTGTTCGCATTCAATGTACGTCACTCACTCTTATCGCACGTCTCTCGCTCTCATCGTGTCTTATTCGCATTTGATATGTCTTGCTCTCGTTTGCAACGTTGTCTTCCGCGTTAACAACAAAACATAAGCAATCCCTGTCGAGCTTCTCTGCCTCGAGATAATTTAACGGGCAGATCCGGAGTGGAGAGAGTCCAATCGGGCATTATCATATATATAAATATATAATCGTAAAACAATTTTATGCACATATTAAAGCAAATTACATTGAATAATTTTCAGTGAAAAGGCTTTTTGTTGCTTTAGTTTTGGAAAAGCAGAACACACGTAAAAAGATATCTATGAAGAAACGTAGTTATGAAAAATTGTAAATTCATCAATGACTAGTATATCGAAATTAATATTATTTGATTTCATGTTACACAAAAGTGATTGTAGTAACGAAAAATATTTGAGCAATACAGTCTTAAATTTAGCACGAATTTAATGATAAAAAAATAAAAGAAGTTTGCATTAACACTTTGACTGCCACGCGTACTTACAAGAAACTTTTCGTCAATTCGCGCACTGTTTAGAAGTGCGCTTGTACTATTATGGTATAGCCGTGCCAAGCGCACTTCTAAAATTGAATCTTTCTCGATGCATGTGTACACACCGAATCAATAATTTGTTCCCCGACCCCTGCAGGGTGACAAGGAGAAGCTGGAATGCGACCGTGGCGGTGTCAGGCGGCTGGTGCCTATTGATTGTGATTTATAGACTCTGTGATCGACACGCGCGCTATTTGCAAAGTGTGCAGGAATGTATAATTATGGTTGTTACAATACACATTGACATATTTAATTGTATTATTCATAGATTCGTGCAAATACAACATTATACAGCCTAGTATAACTTATTACTAGATCAAGAAGATGGGAAAGAGCAAATTATCTTTTAAAATTGCAAAAAATGTCTTTCAAGAAGAAACTTTGCATCAGAATTATTACATATAATGATTTCTTAACATTTATCCATTAAAAGAATTAAATCGAGTAGCTGTGCGAGGACTAATTATTAATTGTTTCTTTTCAGAGCTATAATGCACTTTTTCAGAGTTGTAAAATAGTTCTTTTTAGGGTCAATGCACAGTTCTTGACTGAACTACAATTTATTTTATATTGGAATAATTGGTCAAGCCATTAATATTACTAAATCGTTATATGTAATAATTCTGATGCCAAAGATTCTTCTTAAAGGAAATTTTTTCCATTTTAAAAGATAATTCGTTCTTTTTTCACCTTCTTGAACTAGTAATAAGTTATATTAGGCTGTATAATGTTATATTTGCACGTATCTATGAATAATACAATTAAACATGTCAATGTGTATTGTAACAACCATAATGATACATTTCTGCCCAGTTTGTAAATAGCGAGCGTGTCGATCATAGAGTCTATAAATCTGAACCAATTGGCCCCAGCCGCCTGACACCGCCACGGTCGCATTCCAGCTTCTCCTTGCCCCCCTTCAGGGGTCCTGGAACAAATTATTGATTCGGTATGTAAACACACCAGAGCTATTGTTTCTTATTATAGTAGAAGATAATCACGTTTAAATCGAAATGTTTATGGACATTCATTGAAGAAATGGCAATTGTTTCTTTATTTACAGTATTTTGATCAAAACTATAAAAATTTTTTTATAAAACATATTTGAGTATATTAATGATGCGATCCTGGAATGACTTGAAATTGATTAAAGCAATGTAATTTTTTTTGTTTTATATCATATTTTGTACTGTCATAGCTGACATGGCAATCAACGTGTTAATGTTGTATATTTTTATTATATGTCTGTAAATCACAGTGCTGTCCGTCAACTCTAAAGTGGTACCATCATCAAGAAGACCATTACTTGCCGATGACACCCCACTGGTGTAGCGCGTAATGCTGTAAGCACATGGTAGTAATAAAACTTACCGGCGTCAAGTATAAAGCCATCATTACTGAGGTAGATGATAGAGGCCAAATGATTTTTCTATGTTTATTATTCTATACTTTCAAAAAGAAACTCAAAGGCAAATACTGAATTCCGGTCCAAAATTTTTATCTGCTATGGTTCCCATGGTACTACAGAAGTTCATAGATGACTTGTTTCATTCACAGTATATGTCGGATTATATGATTTTCAAATTACATATATCTGTGCTGAAATTGACTGGACATTTACAGTTAATTTTTCACCTATAAATGACATAGTCCTAGTGCCATTGTTGGTTTGGCATCGGTCTTTGCCTTACTATGGTCTCCAGCACCAATGTTATCAGACGGCATGTCACAAGAAGTAACAAAGTATCGAAAAGCAGATGATGCGACAAAATACGGGCCAAATATCCTATTATTATATTTATATGTAAAAAAAATAAAACAAAAAGATGTAGAAAAATACATTCAAATCTAATAAATTTAAATCTATCTCATTTAAAATTTATATAACACCATAAAAAAAGTAAGAATATAAATGTACCTTTTGTAAATATAATGAATAAATATAAAAAGAGAAATATTATCATGGTTAACAAAAAACAAGTAAATAAAAATAATTAAAAAATATGAGATCAAACCCTCGATGTCTCATTCGCGTTACCATCTATTCGAACATAGCTGTAAATTAAGTTAGGCTGTCTCAACGTGGCAGAACCAGGAGAAAGAAAAACAGCGCGAAACCACTCAGAAATAATGGTATTCAACCGGTTCAAATTGAGCGTATTTTTTACACGAAAGCCTTTCAAGGAAAGTCGTAATATCTTCGGATAATTTTTTTATTTTTATTATTTTTTGTACAATTACGCATAATGTTAAGTGCCCCGATATTGTAATTTGGCTCTTAGAACTTTACAAGAATTAAGTTTATAAATTTTTACAGAAGAAAATTTTTGCTTTATAACTTTTCCCAAAACGAGCTATTGATCAGGCTGAATATAATTCTTTCGGATATGAATATCACAATTAGTGTGCATTTTCCTTATAAATGTGTAAAATAAAAATTTTGTTCCTGCGCACGTGGCTTCAAAACAATAGCCTTGCCGGTGTTTTACTTTGCCTCCGATAGAGGCGCTAATTTCGTTGTATTTATCTCTAAAATTTTCAGGTTTGCTTTGTGATATCCATCCTCAAAAAAAATCTGCGGAGGTCTGATCAGCACCTAAATCAGAAAAAAGCTCAAACAAAGCCTTGAGGAAATTACAACCGATTTTTAAAAACTGGCTTTGTGCGTACGTTCTGAAGTGTTTGAACTATCTTCAAAGAAAATTTCATAAGGAATTATTGCGTTTTCTCTTTTGGCAAGACAAAAAACGAATTTGCTAGGCAAATTTTCAAGGCCTAGCTTGTATGTTTTCCTAATATAAGTTGCTTCGCCAGTTACTCCAACGAAACAACTAAGATCCAAAAGTTTCTTCTCGAAGGACATTTTATGATTGTTTAAAGCTAATACCCTCATTTTCCATCTCCTTTTACTGCCAATAACTTACATTAGGTTTCGTAATATCATATTCTTCAGTTTCTATAAACAATGCAATAATATATATCAATACTGTATTACATCGACTATGATTATAAATTTCGGCGCAGTTTGTAAATCGCGCGCATATCGAGCCTAGTATCGGTAAACCAGGTCGAGCCAGTCTCTGTCACTTGGCACCTCTACGATCGCATTCCAGCTTCTCCTTGCCCCCCTTTAGGGGTCCTGGAACAAATTATTGATTCGGTGTGTACTAGGAGCAACGAGGACAGCGCAATGTCGCGCAGCCATGTTGGCATTCTAACTGCCAAAATTTACCTGTTTTTCTGCCATACCTTTCAAGGCTAGGAAGCAATATTTTTAAATATTTATTTTCTAAACCATCTTTGTACATTTACACATAATTCTAAATAACGATGTCGCAAACTACCTCTTAAAACTCACTGAAAAGAATAAAAATGCTTGTTTTTGAAGAAGAAAGTTGTTGTTTTATAAGTTTTCCCCAAACACGCTGTTGAAGGGGCTCAGCATAATTCTTTCAGATCGAATATTGGCTTTCTCTGGAAATTGTGTAAAAAAGACATTTTTTTCCTGCACTCGGGGCCTCGAAAAGTATGACTGCAGCCCTGCATGTGTTTTGCTTCGCCTCCGATAGAGACGCTAATTTCGTTGTATTTATGAGAAACATTAAATAGTTTTTCTGCCCACAACTCTGAGACAAGCGTATAATAATTGTGATCTTCGTATTCAGAAGAAATCTGCGCACATTGTCTCAGAACCCGAATTTGGAAAGAAGCTCAAACAAAAAATTCCTGCCACGGGAAAGTCTGCATTTATTTTTAGAACATTTGAGTCAATTTTTAAAAACCCGCTCTGAAAGCTTGTTTCGACATTTCTACAGTATCTTCGAGAAAAAATTGATAAGGAATTATTGCGTTTCTGCTTCAAAAAAAATATTGAATGTTGCTTCGTTCAAATCTCTAGTTTTTGTCCCACACGCTGTTATATCGATTCGTTTCTTTCTTACTGAGGTTTCTCAGTTTTTCCACAAGGGACCCTCAAAATCAGTGGGACCTTCAAGGGTACCAACAAACTCACATCTGCGCCTACTTAACCGTCCTCAGGAGTGACTTTTTCGACAGGCCTGATTTGTCTCGTTGATGTTGGTAGTCTCTTGCAGAGAATCGTAGAAGTTTCAGAAAGCAGAGACGAATTGATATGACAAGAGCATGTGGGACAGGGATTAGAGATACAAAGATTGGTGTTAGAGTTTCTTGCTCGTTATATCTATTCAGCGAAAACATTATATCTCTTCTGATATTTGTCTTAAAAGATATATTTTATTCTAGAATACATGCGGATCTATTATAAAATTAATTTTTCCAGAACCCCTGAGGGGTGGCAAGGAGAAACTAGAATACGACCGTGGCGGCGTCAGGGGGCTAGGGCAAATCAGTCCAGATTTGTAGACACTGCAATCACCACTCACGCTATTTACAAACTGCACAGAAATGTATAACTATGGTAGTTACAGTACACATTGACATATTAATTCTATTATTCATAGAAACGTGGAAATACAACATTATATACCCCAATATCACTTACTACTCATTCAAGAAGGCGGGAAAAAAACGAAATATCTTTCGAAATTAGAAAATGCCCTTCAAGAAAAAACTTTTGCATCAGAATTATTACAGATAACGATTTCGTAACATTTATCAATTAAAAGGAATAAATCAAGTAATTGTGCGAGGACTGATTATTTATTGCTTATTTTCAAAGCTATAATGCACTTTTTCAGAGTTGTAAAATGGTTCTTTTCAAGGTTATGGCACGGTTCTTGACTAAACTACAATTTATTTTATATTGAAAAAATTGGTCAAGCCATTGATATTACGAAATCGTTATATGTAATAATTCTGATGCCAAAGATTCTTCTTGAAGGTAATTTTTTCCATTTTAAAAGATAATTCGTTCTTTTTCCACCTTCTTGATCTAGTAATAAGTTATATTAGGCTGTATAATGTTATATTTCCACGTTTCTATGAATAATACAATTAAATATGTTAATGTGCATTGTAACAACCATAATTATACATTCCCGCACAGTTTGTAAATAGCGCGCGTGTCGATCACAGAGTCTATAAATCTCGACCAATTGGCCCCAGCCGCCGGACACCTCCATGGTCGCATTCCAGCTTCTCCTTGCCCCCCTTCAGGGGTCCTGGAACAAATTATTGATTCGGTATGTACACCTGACCCCCGAAGGGGAGTAAGTAGAAGCTGGAATGCGATCGTGGAGGGGCCAAGTAACAGCAACCGGCTGGACCTGGTTTACCGATTCTACGCTCAATAAGCGCGCGATTTACAAACTGCGGTAAAATTTATAATCTTGCCCGATATGATATATATTGATATATATTGTTGCATTGTTCATAAAAACTGGCGAATATGATATTACGAAACCTATTATAAGTTATTGGCAGTATAATGAGATGGAAAATGTGGGTATTAGCTTTAAACATTGAATAAATGTCCTTCGCGAAGAAACTTTTGCATCTTAGTAGCTTCGTTGGAGTAACTGGCGAAGCAATTGATATTAGGAAGACATACAAAGTAACTAAGATGCAAAAGTTTCTTCTCGAAGGACATTTATTCAATGTTTAAAGCTAATACCCACATTTTCCATCTCCTTATACTGCCAATAACTTATATTAGGTTTCGTAATATCATATTCG
>JBCFXI010001124.1:0-74373 GCA_038496175.1 Ampulex compressa
ATATATTGAATTATTTTGTGAGAAGAGAGTTGTTAGGGGGGGGGGGTGACTGCGTCTCGGCTTGGCGTCGGTTTGAATTTCATGTTTGAGAAGCTATAGCGAGCGGGTGTGGTCTTGAGTTTATGATAAAATCTCGAAGCTACGGCGTTGTGCTACCTCCAGGCAAATCGGTACAACGGTTTTTTACTTATGTGAAGCACGATCGTGATTGGAAGAACGATTGGCGCCTTTTGTATATAAGTTATTTAAATCTTCGGCGTCGGGCTCCCTTCCCGTAATTTTATGTGTGACTTTTTAAGCTTTGGTATTCTGGTTTGTGTACATTATTCATTATTAATGAACTTGTTTTTTGTCCTGTTATATCGCGAGTTTAAGACTATCCGCTCGTTGTCTGAACAGCGACCCCCATATCGCAGCGATGCGTTGATTTGTGCCGGCCCCGCGATTCGGGCACACAATCAAAAATTATATCGCCCCATGTAACGAACAGGAGAAGGGGTTATAGTGGTTGTTGAAGGATTGTTGGAGGTGTATATTCAGAACAAAAGGCTAACCATCAAAGCAAGAAATAAAAAGGTGATCATCATGATGGGCGAAGAGGAAGTGGGAGAAGGTGAAATGGTGATGATGGGAGGAAAATACAGAGGAGGTGAGGGAGGTCTATATTTGGGGTACAAAATGAGGTGGGACGGGGGTCAGGAGGACAAAGTTGAGGGACAGAGTCACAGGAGCGGTGGGGGGTTATAGGCTGGTGTGGGAAATAAGAAAAAAAAGTTTAGAGAGAATCGGGATAACAGGATGAAGCTCTTTGATCAACGGGTGGTCAGCACGTTAAGCTATGGCGTGCAGGTCTGCGGGTGAAAAAATGGAAGGAGCTGAAAAGAGGGGGGCAGAAGAGTTACACGAGATGGAGGTTGAGGTTAAATGAAAGAGCATCAGGATGCATTATGAGGGCGGAGACAAAAAGGGATAAATTAAGGACGAGGCTAGGGAAAAGGCACATGGGCTTAGGATGAATGCAAAGAAGGATGTGTGAAAAGAAATGGTGGCAAAATATAAGTTGTGTGACAATATCTCTGGATGAGACATTGTCGGGAGGCGGGAGGAAATGTAGCCGACTCAGCCGGCGTGGCCGGGTTCGCTGATGAGTAATGCGGGTTGAGAGTACGATAACGCTTTATTTGCTAGGGTTACATTAGGCGGTCCGAAACCACTGTGCTAGGCGGTAAGCAGTTCTAAACTCCGATGCTAGGTGCAGATCTTAGAAGTAGACGGTACTATACCTAATCGGCGCAGCTTAACTTAAGCCGCTCACCGGCGCGTAAGGGAGCCGGTTTTTTCCGGTCTTCAAATCTGATCAGGTCGGTCGAGTACACGGATGTCCTCCGCTGGCGTTGTCACTCAACAACCAGCGGGATTGCTGGAGGTATTGCAGGAGGGTTAACAAAGACGCCTCGGTTGTGTCTACGTCGGCGAATGGTGCTCGGTATCGGTCGCGTTGAGTTTCGCCGTCGTGGTTGCCTTATTATCACAGCACGCGATAATTAGATACACAAGATGTATGTTCCATCTACCTTGTTTCGGATTTTCACTCACAAATATTTTAATCCCTTACGCCGAATAGTAGACATATAGTCACGAATGCATGTAATCAGAAGTCAGCACACCCCTTTTTGTTTCAATCAGTGGTGCTAATAGTGTGCTCGAATGACTCTTAACAGCGATTATTGTTGAAGAGAGTGAAAAGATTGAGAATAGAGTTAAGGGGCAACACAATGAAGTTTAAAATCTTTTCCCATGTCCTACTCTCGTAGTAACGGTTGCGAGTGAAAGAAGTTCTACTCACAACGCGTCATCTGCGCGATTACCTACTCAGCTTTTGTTCAAAGTCTGATCTCAGATTTTTTACTTACTGCTCATACCGACACTTCTGTTATCGACGCAAACTTTTGACTCTCTTAACTGAAGGAAATGTACTATTTTCAGGTAAAATGGCCTGTAGCATTCATCAACCATGACTATTACACGAGCAAAATGCAACAAAGGAAATGACAACTCTACTCAAGCAGAAGGCTATTTGGTATTTCATCATTTAGAGATTTATTTGAATCGCACATTATTACTCATATTAAGTAGGGAAAAAAGTTCTAACGGTTTTTAACTGTTGAGTTCCACTGTGCATATTTCAGATCTAACAAAACCTTTTTAATCAAAATAAAGATCATTGCACTCAATCACACTATTGCCAACGAGAAACAAGTTTTCTTATTCCAGTTAAATGAAATTCTGGAGTCCTGGAGGCGACAATCTTGTTGAATGCCATTTCAACATCTCTCTGGGATTTAAAGCATTTCTCACGCAAGAATTTGTCGAGGAGCTTGAAAAAGTGATAATCGGTGGGCGAGAGATTTGGCGAGTATGGTGGATAAGGT
The DNA here is from genome assembly GCA_038496175.1 of Ampulex compressa. Classification (NCBI taxonomy): domain Eukaryota; kingdom Metazoa; phylum Arthropoda; class Insecta; order Hymenoptera; family Ampulicidae; genus Ampulex; species Ampulex compressa. The sequence continues at coordinate 2,433 of JBCFXI010001124.1, forward strand.
AGAGTTTCGCAGCTCAAGTCATTCAACTTTTGAAGGGTCAATAGGGCGACGTGTGACCAGGCGTTATCATGGAGAAGCATAGCATCATTTTTGTTGACCAGTGCTGTTGATTTGCTTTTTTGTAGATGGTTACAGATTCTTATATGCGTTACGTTCAATTCAAAAGGAAGCTCCAGAACGGTTGTACGAAGATGGGCTTTAACTAGGGCCCTCATATCATTGTTGTCAACATCTGATGATCGACCATTGCATTCATCGTCTTTAAGGATCTCGTCACCGCTTCAACATTTTTTTAACTACCATTGTGCAATAGGTTCGTTACTGGTCCCAGAGCCAAACGCCTTGTTGATATCGCGAGCTGTTTCGGTACCTTTCCGATTAGGTTTGAACTGGAATAGGAAAAATGTTCTAATCTGTTTCTTGCCTTGTGATGTGTTGCTTCCAGTTCACGGTGTCCCCTCTAATTGCGCATAGGATGGCCGTCGTAGGCGTTCAGTTGGTACAAATCCAGTATTTCCCTGCCTCCCCCCTCACCGCTCCCTCTCGCGCTCCCAGATAGCTAAGGAATCTGCGACGATTTCTTCCACGTAAAAAACAAGGGAAAAGGGAATTCAATCAGTTGTCTATAAGGTACATTTTGCATTTCCGTCTCCTGGAAATCATTAATAGGATTATAGTGACTTAATCATTTCTGATTCTATAAGCATTTTTGCTGCTCTACAATAATTCATGTTATATACACGCTTAAAAGTTTCTGTACATGTATCTCTTGCGATAATATAATACTATTTTTGTACGACTTTGTAACTTTTCTTCTTCTTCGGGTTTTGTATTAGTTCTCAAAGAAGAAAAAAATTAAATCCTGAAACTGATTTGCGAATGGACACAGAAATCTAACTGGGATTCGTGCATTGGGCAAGAGTATGTACGACAGAAAAGAACTTATAATACAGCACGATATAATTAAATTTTTTCCAAAAACGAAAATGAAAAGAAAGCGACAGGCAGGAAGAAAACATGGTCGCACATTCCCCTTACCCGTACTGACCGGTGTAAGGCGCAGAGTGGTTAAAATCACGTTTACAATTTCCTTAGAAAATAAATGTGTACTATTACCGGTGTGTGCAGGAAAATAAAAATTTCATAGACTTCCAAAGACGAAGGCGGTGCTGACAAGCGGTTTGCTTGGCCAATTCCTTGGTTTGACGCACTTACGCCGGTGGGTTCTTGATGGGTGGCTTTCCTAATTTTTCCGTGGAGACGGTTTGTCTCTCGGACGGCACAACGTTTCTCGCCAGAACATCTCTAACTATTGGCACTCGCTCTTACGTACTCTCAGATTACAGGCTATACTACAAACTTATATGTCCGTTGATCACACGTCTAGGACACAAAGTTCAAGCTCTCGAACACTTGAATTCTATTTTCTGCAAGACCCTTCGAAGTGCCCATCCTTCTGAAAATATCAGGGATGAAGAAGACCCAAATCAGGCTGTTTTGAATTTCGAAATTCCTCGATTGACCTATATGTAAGCGAACGGTTATAGCTTATATTAATCCCTAGCAAATACGATGCCATTCCTGAATCCCTTATCTCATACTGAGACATTAATATAGTTTTTGCTTGTTCTAACTTATCTATATTATTATTGTACAACAGTTGCACATCCAAGAGTGTAATGTTATTCACATAAATTGTCAGGATATCTTCTTCGTCATATACATAAATACAATTACTGCTCTTCAGTCTTTTAAATTCGCTTTTTATTAGGAAATTATCAATGGTGTTATTTTAGTTTCATTCTGACGGCTTCAATTCATAAATTAGTTTATTTAATTTCATTACTTTATCGTTTGGATTAATCATAGCAGACATTTTTGTAACAAGGGTATACAGGGTCCATTATAAAAGTAATGCGCATTTTCTGGGAGAAATATATTTATCGATCGTACCGGTACAAATGCTTAAAATTCTTCAAAATACTCTCCCCCAGCATTAATACACTTGCGGAGACGTGTCTGCCGTGTTTGGAAGGCACCCTGAAACTCCTCGACGGGAATGTCTCTTAGCTACGTTGTAACATGCTTTTGGATGTTTTTCATGGACTCCTAATGCTTTCCTTTCAGCTTTCTCTTCAGTCGAGGAAACAAAAAAAAGTCGCACGGAGCCAAGTCGGGACTGTAAAAGGGCTGGTGGACCACCGCGTGCGACCCGACGTTTCAATCTCTGGAGCACCTGCTAGTAAAAGGCTGAGTTGACAGTTTCTCCCTGCGGTACAAACTCAAAATGGACGATTCCTCAGACGTCAAAAAAAACAATGAGCATCGTTTTGATGCGAGACTTGTTCATTCGCATTTTCTTGAGGCGGGAGGATGATTTGTGTGCCATTTATCGAATCTGCCTTTTCGAATCTGAGTTGTACTCGAACACCCAGGATTTGTCTCCAATTACGACAGATTTAAGAAAGTCCAGCTATTTTGAATCAAATCCAACAATTCTTGACAGCGCGAAACTCGAAATTCTTTTTGGTTTCCCGTCAACACTTTCGGCACAAGCTTCTCGCAGACCTTACACATTAGCAGATTCTCGGTCACTATGCCATGTACTGCAAATGTGGACATGTTTAGAGTGTCAGCGATTAGCTAGATGCTCAATCGACGGTCGGAACACAAAACTTTGCGCACACGATTCACGTTTTCGTCGGTTTTGGTCGTTGTTGGGCGTCCAAAACGGGGTTCGTTGGCGATCTCCTCCCGGTCCTCCTTGAACGTCTTGTGCCTTCTCCCGCACTGTGACATTGAAATGCAGTCGTCCTTGAAGGCCTCTCAAAGCAGTTGGAATGTTTCGGTTGCATTCTTACCAAGCCGCATAGAAAACTTGATTGTGTATCGCTGTTCAAGCGAACGCTCCATCACGCCCTGTTACAAAGTCGAACGACACACTTCACGCGGAGACACTTCTTTCCACTCAGACTGCTCGGAGCAAACTGGTATCCGGTTGCACTGGACGAGCAGACCCTTCCTCCTCGTGGTGCATCATTTTGTTGTGGTGAGGGGGCTTGCGCGTCTCGATGATCTTTGGCGGTATGCCAGTTGGTACGAAAGCTCATGGCAGGTACAATCATGCCGGACAGGTCCAAGGTGAGAGGACTGACTAAAAATGCACCACCCCCAGGAGCCTAGCAGCCTGTCTGCTATGCACGAGTTTGGTAAACGCGGGCTTCCGGAACTGGGGACGGAGCGTCATCCGTCTCCTAATACCGGAAGCTCCTAAGCTGTTTCAACGACCATCGTAAGCGTGGCGATGATACGTTGCAGCCGAAGGAGAACAGGGGGCTTGGCTTAATTGCCTGGCCCGCGAGAAGAAAACCTCTATGAAAAAACTCTCAAACCTAAGGTATGGTACACGCCGAGGGGATGCATGGCCGAAGAGTGAGTCCGGTCGCGAGCGGCCAACTTTTGGGTACTTGCCGAGCCCCAGTCATATTAGGCTTGTCCGGGTAAGGCGGCTCTATCCGGGGGGACCTTTTTCCGACACCACTCGTGGGACGACTATGGAACATTCAAAAATAAAACCCAAAACGTGAAGGAGGTGGCGGTAAGCTTACAAGAGCTACCGCGAGTAAGTGAGACGCGTGACGGTAATGACGTGGCAGTAGGTGCTACTGCCGAGCAGCGGCGGGGTTGGGCAATGCGCAACATCCTGTTGTGCGTCTGTCATGCGCATAGATCTCGACGAGATCACTGCTACAAACTGTGCGACGACGTAGTTCGCCGGCTAGCGTGTCATCGGCCTTGTACACTTCTGCTTATGGTGCTAACGACGACGAGTCGGATTCATCGTCCGGTGTCCAAGGTTTACGCGTGTTAGACATGTCACGCTGGAGAAAGAGGAAGACCGCTGCCCTAAACGAACCGGGCGAAAAATATAGCCGGACGTCTTACGAAAATCTACCCTCTGAGGAAGAGGTGCGTGCAGAAATAAGCTTGCTTCACAACAGGGGAGCTAGGCTCCCGAATTATTGATTACATGCCACAGGTCGAGCGCATTTCCTTACGGTCCAGCAACCTTAGAAAAAATTTCGTGCACCAGCTACGACTGGCAGCCAAACTCACGCGTGCGGCTGGAATGGAACTTCTACGGCGATCGAGGGACTCGAATGACACCCTCAAGAGAGAAAATCTCCGCCTCTGGGCAGAAGTGGGTAGCTTGAGGGAAGAGGCGGCAGCCGTCAGGATAAAGATGATGGGCGCCAATGAACTCGGCGTCCCTAAATGTAAGCCGCCGATGCCAAAAGCATCCAGGAACGCGGACCTGGCAAAACCTACGCCGCGTCCCCTCCTTTCGACCAACGAAGGGCTAGATGGGGCCTGTCATAAGGCGCCGGCGGTCAGGCCGACTGCGGGGGCATCATTCGATGTTCCCCCCGCAAACCTCCTGCGACAAGTCAACGACCTAATAGAGGTAAAGCAGCCTGCGTTCGCAAAGCAGCTAGGCGTCGGGAGAGCGTGGGGAGCTGCAATCTCCTCCGCCCCGTTGCAGCGCAAGCCTTCGCGCAATAGGCAGCAAAAGCCAAAACGCAAGAAGAGTAAGGCAGCGGGCGGTTCATCAACAGCTGCTGCCCAAGCGCGGGCCGCTGGGGGTGGCAGCAGTAAATCTGCTGTTAACCCCCCACGGCCTATAGCCTCTTCATCCCCTATTCGAGGTTCGTCCATACCCCTGTGGACAGAAATAGTGGAACGAATGACGAAACGCACACAGCAGCGGCAGAGACAAGCAGCTGCCGTGAGCATCCCGCGAAAGGCGGCTGAGCCGTCTGCTGCCTGGCGAAAGGGTACTTTGAAGGGGTCACCGCTGGCCCGTTCGCCCAAAACGGCTGCGGTTACTTACCTTCCGAAGGAGGGTACTGTAAGCTATGCGGAGGCGACAACAACCGCCAGGTCGAAAATCGACCTGGCGGAAATTGGGATCACCTCCGTAAGTCCAAAAGGGCGATAACCATAGGTTTGTTGGTGGAGATCCCTGGCACGGGAGGTAATGCCAAAGCCGCCACACACTGGCAGCAAAAATGGTGGAGGCCCTGGCGGGTGTCACGAATGATCTTGTTTTTATCGATTTTTAATTATAGCTGTAAAATCAAGAAATTGATAGCTTTGGGTCAAGCGTGCCTACGCGACACTCCCCTGGGATGAGCCAAATTTACTAACAATCTCGTGCGAATTTTAGAGGTTGAGGAAGGATGCCAACAAAACCTTCTTTCGGTATAAAGACTTTTATTAATTTTTCTGACTTAAGGTGAAAGGCTTAATTTGTGTTCCTGTCCACTGTGCAGTCCGATACGCAAGCAGGTGCGGCTCAAGCATTCCAAAAACGTTTTTGGATCAGGACAAATCGGAAAGTTCCCATTAAAAAAGAAATTAAATGTTGATTGATTCCAGATATTTGTGTTCTTTCCGATACGCAGTCGAGTGCGCCTCGGATAGTTCACAAATATCATGATGTCCACTACTGGATGGAGAAAACTCGAATAAGAATACTTATACAATATGATTGAATCTTGTTTGTCAAATTTTAGCGCAGGGAGATCGAGACCGTCGCGAACCGTAGTTCAAACTCGTATATTGATAACCTGACTGTCCGCCGTGGCCAAAAGTACCCTGTTATATATTGATAGAGTTCTACCCCTACCTAACAAAAAAATGACGACAGCATGACCTTATTCTATACGTGCATTTATCTCATGCGTTTTAGATTTCAGTTTGTTTTGGAGTTCTAAAAATTCGTGATATTGTCAAAGAGTTAATGTCTTCACGGTCCTTCTCCTCATATCCTGTTACGTTTAAGGTACTGTTTCACAGCTTCGATTTACAGGCGCCCAGTATCGATAACTGTGATTGTTTGGTCTCTCTACTTCCCTTTTCATAGGCGTAGGAACGGTGCACGTAACACGGGCACCAAGACGAGAGTAGTCCAGCCCTCAAAGAAGGCCGAGATCCGTCCAAACGCCCCGGGAGGTGGTGGCAGCGATGGCTGTCGCGGGTGGGTGCACGGAGGGGAAGATAAGAACCAGGGAAATCCGGTGCTCCCCCTTCAGCCTGGGAACCATTTGGATCCAATGCCCGCGCGCGGTGGTTCAAAAGCTGGCAGCGGCTGGCCATATACAGATGGGGTGGTCCTCCGCCCGGGTGGAGGTACTGCCCTTACGCCCGTTGCGGTGCTACAAGTACCTGGAATGAAGTCACACGTGCTCCAGGTGCCCAGGTACAGCCGACCGCAGCGAGCGCTGCTATAGGCGTGACGACGCTGACCGCCGCGCCGCGGCAATGCACAGCAGCACGCAAATGCCAGCTGTGCACTGACCTAGGGCGGAGGGCTGACCACAGGGACCACAACCGACCCTCGAAAAAGAGGGGGTGTCGGGCTAAGGTGCAGGATGCTGTAGCCACGGCGGCAATACCACCTACCCGCCCGCCAGGCCCATAAACCGGGCCGGGGTGCAGCAGCGTCAAAGCTGCAACAGAAACCGCTCAGCTAGGGCGGCAAGAGGAGCCGGCGAGACTGGTAGTTGGCCTGGAAGAGGCTATGGACGTTTAAATTTATCACGTGTAGACGCCTTCGTGGCGATCGTCAGATTCGGAACGCCGCGTTCTCCGCCCTTCACGCAGATCGAGCGTAGGGCTAGGTTCGAAACGGCACAATGGGGGGACGTCGCGGTGGTGGGTTGTTATATCTCGCGCAACTGCGGTCTCGAAATTTTTGAGACGTATCTGGGCGAGGTGGGACGTTGCATGTCTCGCCTCGCCCCTCGCCTGGCACTCGTTCTGGGGGACTTCAATGCCCACGCCATGGCATGGGGGTCCCCCCAGAGAGAACGCACGCGGGCGGGTAATGCTCGAATGGGCAGCAAAGGTAGATCTCCGGTTGGTTAACCAGGGCTCCAACCCGACGTGCGTTAAGTGACGGGGGCAGTTCATCGTCGATCTAACGTAGGCAATCCCTGCCGCGGCATGTCGCGTGTCGGGCTGACGGGTGGCGGCCGAGGTGGAAACATTAGCGGAACATCTCGGCGTCCTGACGGACGTGACCGCTACTTGCCAGTGATCTCTAGCTCGGCACTGCCGCTCAGCGAGCAACGCACCACCGCGATGGTCGCTTACCCAGTGGACTAAACGAGGACGCGCTGGTGGCGGCGACTCACGCCGTGGCCTGGCCGGAACGCATTCCGGTCGGGTCCGTTGATGTACGGGCGGAGTCTGAGTGGTTCCGGAGCACTATGAGGGCTGTCTGAGACGTGGCCATGCCCCGGGGCAGACTCCGTCCGCCGCGCGCCGTAAACTGGTGTTCGGGCACGATCGCGGACCTACGATCTGCATGCATCCGTACCCGACGCCAGTGCACGCGCGCGCGAAGAAGACGGAATCGCGACAAGGCGTGGGGCGTCGAGACATATAATACCTTAAAGGGCGCGGAGCGTTCTCTAAGGCAGGCCATCAGAGAAGCCAAGTCTCGGGCTTGGAATGAGCTCCTCGGGACTCTGGATAGGGACCCATGGGGGAGGCCGCAACGTATGGTTTTAGGCAAGCTCCGCCCATGGGTCCCTCTGGTGACGGAGTCCCTTAACCCCCAGCTACTTGCAGGGGTCGTCGCGGCACTTTTTCCCGGTTCGTCGAAAGAGAGCCGTAGCCACTATCTGAATTGGAGCCGGACTCTAGCATCTGGTCTGGCAAGCTGGGGCTCACGAGGGCGGAAATATCTAGGGCTATTAAGCGGCACGATGCGTCGGGCCCCGATGGCATCCCCGGGCAAGCCTGGGTCTTGGCCCTAGGCGACCTCGGGGCCAGGCTGGAGGAGCTGTTCAACAGCTGCATCCGGTCTGGCCTATTCCCTTCACTGTGGAAACGGAGCAAATTGGTCCTTCTTAAGAAGGAAAGTCGGCCCGCTGAGTCTCCCTCAGCGTACCGCCCGATCTGTCTACTCGACGAGGTGGGGAAGTTGTTTGAGCGCATCATCGCTTCTCGCCTCGTCGGGCACCTGTCCGCGGTAGGTCCCGCTCTGGCCAAGAGCCAGTTTGGCTTCCGAGTGGGCCGCTCCACCGTGGATGCGGTGTTAAAGGTGAGGGCTCACTCGAACTCGACCGTCTCCCAGGGCGGGCTAGCGATAGCGGTATCTCTAGATATCGTCAATGCATTTAACAACCTGACCTGGGCGGCCATCTTGGAGCGTGTTTGGCGCCATCAAGTGCCGAAGTACCTCCAGGATGTGATCGGGTCCTAACTATCGGGCAGGTGGATGGACTACCCAGACAGGTCGGGTGCTATGATGGCGACGGAAACACGATGTTGTGTCCCACAGGGGTCTGTTCTTAAGCCTATCCTGTGGGACATCGCATACGATGCGGTCCTGCAGGCCGACCCCCCCCCCCCCGGAGTCAACGTCACGTGTTACGCGGATGAGACGTTGGTGCTGGCCACTGGGGGGGAGGGATATAGACGGACGCTCCGCCTCGCCGAATGCGGGGTGGCCTGCGTCGTCCGGAAGATCGAGGAGTTAGAATTTCGCATGGCTCCCCACAAAACGGAGGCGATGTGGTTTTTCAACCCTTGTTGCCATGGGGAGCCGCGCAGGTCTTGGCTCTGGGTAGGTCAGACCGAGGTCCAAGCGGGCTCTAGGCTGAAATACCTGGGGCTCACCTTGCCCCGATGCGCAGGACACCGCGCAGCACACGCTGGGGTATTGTCCAGTGTGGAAAAGCCTGCGCCGTGTCATGCAAAGTGAAGTAGGTATGGACCTCTCGCTGCCAACAGTCGTGTGAGCGATGCTGAGCAGCGAGAGGTCCTGGCGCGCCGTGGCATCCTTCTGCGAGGAGGTCATGCTGCAGAAGGAGGCCGCGAAGCGGGTCCGCGAGAGAGCGGACCCGTTGCGCCGTGAGAGGGGTCGGTGACACGGGGGGCGTAGGCACTCCCTGTCGCCCCCTCCTGATTAATTTTGTTGTATAGTGGTGCGACTGAGGGCGCACTATGGTGCCCATTGCACCAGTCGCACCACGGGAGGCTACAGGCGGTCCGAGTGAAGGACTCGGCCGCCATTGCACGCAACTCCCCGGGAGGAGACGGTACCGTCAAGTTGGCTAAGCAAGCTGGGGGTCTCCTGACCCCCCAGGCAAGGGTCGCCATGGCGACGCAGCGCGGGGGGGGGAGCACCATGAGGTGTTGGTTCCCGGTGCACTCCCTTACTGTACTTAGGATGGCCGCCGTGGGGGTTTTAGGCGGTAAAAATCCGGAACTTCCCTGGCGCCCTCCCTCCAGGGAGGCGGGGAGTCTATGAAGATTTCCCCCACGTAAAAAAAAAGGGCAGACCCTTCACCATATTTCGCGACCCGTTTTACCCCGCCGTGATGGATAGTCGCGTCACGATAAAATCATGCGCATTATCTTCATAATGGACCATGTATGATTCAAAATAGTCTACATTTTTATTTTAACCGAATACCTTTACAACTAATTTGTCCCCTGATGATTTTTCCGGAGGAATTGGTCTGAACTTTGTATACCTATCTGCTGCTAATACATTTCATATTTTCTATTTTGCCTACTGTTATCCACGCATCTCTGCTATCTAAACTATGTAGTTTCTCTTTCATAAACGACTTCCTTTCTTCTGACTGAGATGAGCTAAGTGTCTCAGCAAAAGATGTCGGCTTCGTTATTTCAATCAAGTTAATTTCAATATCTTTGTGTTTACCTTTGAAACCCCATGATATCTTATAATTTTTCTTCACCTGGTAATTTTATCCTCTTCTAAATCTATTTCAGTATCACACGTATCTATCACTGTAGATTCAAAGTTAGTTTTTGATGTACCTGTGTTTAAGGGCTTGAAATACTCTCTCTTCTTATTTAATTTTTTTTCCCCATGGGTTTGAGCGAGCGCGATATCACCTTCAGGGATCGTAAGTCGGTCGGTGCGGATCGCCGGAGGCGAACGATACGAAAAATGATGCAACGCTGGTAGTCGAAATGACCTATATATTTCTGACAGCAAAGTACGGCATACGGGCGCACAAGAAACTGCAACTCACTTAAAGTGAGTACTCGCGCACTTCGGTTCCGACAAAGATGTCTTTCTTTAAGGTCGTAAGGGATTCACGTCCTTCAGTGCGAAAGATTTAGCTCAGTCCTATATTCCCGATATACTGCAGTTGTTTTTCTCCGTTCTCTCTTCTACAACGGTCTTACCACAAGTAAGGCCCTCGTTCCTCTCACGGGCGTTCCCATCCGGCCGATCTCCAAAATTTCCAAATACCCTCTTCCTGGATCGACGCACCCTGGCGGCCGCGGATATATGTAACACGTTACATGTGCTCCCTTTGCGTTCAGGCGCGATGTTCTAGAATGCCGCACTATTGTTCTGAAACCGGTACTCTTTCACCTGCTTCCTTTCTGTGGTACTTCCGTAGACTGTATGCGTGGTATGTCCCTTGAACTTTATGCGTCGTTGGATGGTTTAATGTGAATGTTGCTGGCCCCTTTTGCTTCGTTAGAAGATACGGTCCTCCTTTGGCGGTCCTGCGAGTGTGAGACTGGGTTCGCTTTTACCAGTACTAATTCTCCCACAGAGAATGTCTGAAAAATTTTATTTTTATTAACTGTTTCCATTCTCTTACGACCATTGTGGGACAGATTTCGCCGGGCAAGAATTAGTTCTTGCTCGTGACTAGGTGCATCAATATTCGTTTGCTAGGTATTCCATTTGCTACAGGGCCTCTCAGGTTCTTGCCCAGTTACTAATTCTTTAGGTGTATATTCTGTGCTCTCGTGGTAAAGTTCGTTGTAACACGTCTCCCCCATCGGTACCCATTTAATTCAATTACAATGCTGGTCTTGAATGAGAATTCGAAAAATCCTGCCAATTTCCCGATTAACTCTCTCCACGGGATTACTTTGTGAGTGGCGAATTGAGGGAGTACGTGTCGTATTCTTCTATCTTCGAGACTCCTTGCCCATTTATGAGAGGTGAATTGTGTACCATGATCAGTCAGTATGCTTTTGGGCTTGCCGTAAGCTGGAATGTATTTGGTGTTGATACAATTCAAGGCCGTACGCGTCGTAGCAGCACGCAACGGGTACACCTTAACAAATTTGGTAAACAAGTCCTCAGTTACTAAAATACGCCAAAATCCTCCGCGTCATCGTGGAAGCGGCCCATAGAAATCGATGGAAAGAATGTCATTCGGTCCTTCCGGGATGATGGTTTGTTGTTAGATGTTCTGTGGATAATTTCGGGGTTTAGTTCTCTGGCACAGGTCACACGTCCGGAACTCATGTCGCACTACCTTACCTAACTTAGGATAAAAAAAAGTGTTCGCTAATTATTTTAATACATTTTCACCTCCTGCATGCGCATATAAATGGTGAACTTCTAAGATTAACGGTCGCACAAAGAATGTTGGTAAGACGGCCCTCCATCGGCCCTCTGCACTTTTCCGACACAAAATACCCCGAATAAGCCTATGTCGCAACGTGTGGCCATTATATTCTAATCTTAGAATTATTTTCCTAAGTTTTACATCATTTCGCTGTAAATCGTTTAATAGATCAAAACAGCGAGCGATAGTCGGTGACAATGCACGAGTCAGCACTAGGTAAATCCGAGAACAATGTTCATCATAATGATTCAAATTCAAATTCTTGCATGAAGGTGATCGACTTAAAGTGTCCGCAGGAATGTTGAGTTTTCCAGGGCAATGCTGGATTCTGATGTCATACTCTTGTACGAGTAACGCTCATCGAAGTAGCCGCTGATTTAACCGATGCGTGAGTAACAAAAATGTAAGACATTTGTGGTCGGTAATCAAAATGCATTTTGCCCCTGATATGTATATACGGAATTTAACCAACGTCCACACGATTCCCAACAACTCCTTTTCGGTAACATAGTATTGGTTTGCCGGTCCCTTAAACGCTCGACTCACAAACATAATGGGTCTTAATTGTGCATCCGTATTCTTCTGAGCAATAACTGCTCCTATGGCATACGAGCTTGCATCAGTTGATATGAAAAAGGGTTTTGTAGAATCAGGAAATCTTAATATCTCCTTCTCATAGAAGAGTTCCTTCGTTTTTTGAAAAGCTAAGTCATGTTCCCTATTCCACGACCAGTTAGACTTTTCTTTAATAACTCTAGTAATGGGCCTATTGTTTCTCAATGTCTTAGATGGAACTTACTATAAACGTTGATTAGTCCCAAGAAACTGCGTAACTGTTTAACGTTTTTTGGTGGGAGAAAATTCCTAATGCCTAACAACTTATCCGGTTCCGGTCGAATACCCTCTGGTGATAGAACATGTCCGAGAAACTTCATCTCTTTTCTCAAAAAACATTTCATAAGATTTAAGATTATTCCTGCATTCATAAATGGTTCAAATAAGCTCCTTAAATGGGTTATATGCTCTTTCAATCAATTTAAAACACACAAAATGTCGTCTATAAAACGAATAGCATAATTATCTGTCCCGGCAAGTATAGGCCTTAATGCGCGGATTAGGCTAGAACTACTTGTTTTCAACCCAAAAGACGTCACCGTATATTCTTAACATTTTCCCCTGTACATGAATGCAGTATATTTTCGTGATCTAATATCTAGAGATACTTGCCAAAAACTGCTTGTTAGGTCTAGGCTAGACATATATTTAAAGTTTGCAAATCGCCGTAGCACCGTGTCGATTGTCTCGGGCATTTCATGATCGGGTTCTAAAATGTTATTCAAATTACGGGCATCTAAACATAATCGAATGGTACCATCAGCTTTGATTACTGCCACGAGAGGATTAATATATTGACTAGATGACGATTGTATAATATTTTGTTCTAGTATTTTGGTAATTTGAGCATCAGCCTGTTCGCGGAATTTTAACGGAATCGGATATGACTTTTTTTACAAATGGCTCGTCGTGCTTGATCCTTAATTTATGACAGTATTCTTTAATTCGCCCCGGTTTTTCGTTCCACGGACATAAGAAATCCGATAAAAGTTGGTGTAATTGTTGCAAACCTTGTGGTGTTGCGTCTGTATCTTTTAAGTCATTGACTGATTTTTGGTGAAGTTTCTGTCCATCCAAGTTTTCGAATGATTTGGTGCACATAATTGTTTCCTCTTGACTCGCTTCTTTCTCGAGGCCGATTTCTTCGACTATTTCATTATCATGTACACTTATGGTGTTCTTTCTCAAGGCAATTATCGCGCGTAGGGCGTATAGTGTGTCGATGCCAATGATGGCCTGTCGAATCAAACGAGGAATAATTAGTATAGGGTAATATCCAAGTATTTGTTCAATTTGGAGATGGACATATGTGAGGTGTTTGTTACCCGTAATACTAGACATTGTCGAAAAATCTCGTCGTGATCCTTGTACCACTCTTCGGAAATGGCTGATACGGTGCTTCCTCTATCTATTAGCGCATCAATTTGGATTTCCTGTATCTTTAAGGTTATATCAGGACTTTCTTTAAATATTTGAGCCTTTCTACAAATCGCCGCGACTTCTCGCTCGAGTTCGCTTCGTACGTCGTAAAAAAGAGTAGATATTGGAAAGGTTAAATGCTCACCCCCGTATTCGCCCGATCCTTCCTGAGTCTGTGTCGGGGTCCTCACGTTCTCTCCCGCTGTAAGGATCGGTTTAAGTTTTCCGCTTGGTAATCTGTTGGATCGTCCATTTCGCTCCCATCGTCGGTCCTCACGTTCTCAGCTAGGGCGGTCCTTATTCTTGGTGGTCGTCCTTCTTTTCTTCCATCATGTGCCCGTGGAGTTGGTGCAGGCTCTCTTGATTTGTATGTTTCCCTGGGTACTTGGTCACCGATTTGTCCGAATCTATTTGCCTCACCATCTCTGGCTCTACATGGCATCGTTCCCTCTCCTAATTTTCGATAACTACCTTGGTAATTAATACCAGGCCTATTTCCACTTCCTCCTTTATCGTATCATTCTAAAAAGGGCGAAAAATGCTTCAAAGTTTCTGATATCTTGCGACAGTACCGCGTCATCAATGGTTTGCGAAAAATGCCGCGACAGCAATTGTATGATTTCTTGATCAGGTTTTCGTGGAATTAAACCGCGGGCTTTAGCTACTTAGGCAGTAACACACTCGGCGTGAATTTGTCCTTTCCCTGCTCTATAATATCGGGATTCTAGATTCATACGTATTGTCCTTTGCATCGAGGTGCTTCAAAACCGATTAAGTAATTTGTGTGCAAAGTTATCTCAAGTATTAATTTCGTTTGCGACTAAATACCACCATTTACTTGCCTGTCCCTTAAGTGACTGCGAAATTAGGCATTTCAGTTCTAATCCCTTTACTTCTCCCATTTCTACGATTCTTTGCAGTTCCCTAAGAAATTTCGGCGGTCATTCTGATAGAATTCTAGTAAATGTTTAAATTTCCGGTTTGATTCTGTATTTCTGGAATAATGTCGTCGCGTTGCGCGAACATTGTCCTATCTGTTGTTCGTTCGACCTTGCTGGAATTATAAAACTCGAAGTTCCTTGTGAAGCAGTTGGTCTTAGAGATTCTCTAATTTCTAATCATTGGTTATCAAACGATGTTTTTAATTCCCGGTATAGGATGCCTTTAATTTCGTGTACATATCTGTCCTCTATTTCCTCCAAACCAATTTTAATATTTTCAATGCTTGTATGAATCTGTTCCTCTATCGCAGACATTCGTGTATCATTTTTCGTAGTTAACTCTTGCCTTAATCGTTCATTTTCAGCTTCATATTTCACGATACGGAACGTCAAATTTTTAACTAATTCATTAATGTGCGCATACTCTGTCTGTTCTTGTTCTACCGTGGTTTCTAATACCCTAGGCTGTGATGGCTTTCTACGGGCGATCTTACGACGCGAGGACGATTTCTCGTTGTTTGTGAATCGGTTACCGAAGAAATTGTTTCATGTTTTATCGAACTATTCGGCGAAATTTTTGAACGTACCCGTCCTGGCTTAGTCATCACCACTCGTCCTTGTATCGTGGTATAAAGTTTGGGCGTTACAATTCAAATTTATGTACACAACACGGTGCCACTACGGTTCGCACACCACGCGTAATGTGTCTTTAGTTTCGGAGATTCTCGATTTCACACATTTATACCGCTCACTTCTTAAGGCTTAACTCGTGCCCCACGTTGGGCGCTAATTGAAACCCTTTCTCTTCTTATTTAATTTTTTTTCCCTGAGGGTTCGAGCGAGCGCGGTACGACCTTCAGGGATCGTAAGTCGGTCGGTGCGAATCACCGGAGGCGTACAATGCGAAAAATGATGCAACGCTGATAGTCGAAATAACCTATATATTTCTGACAGAAAATTACAGCATACCGGCGCACAAGAAATTGCAACTCACTTAAATTGAGTACTCGTGTACTTCGGTTCCGACGAAGATGTTCTCCTTTAAGGTCGTAAGGGATTTACGTCCGTCCCTTCAGTGCGAAAGATTTAGCTCACTCCTATATTCCCGATATACTGGGATTCTTTTTCTCGATTCTCTCTTCTACAATGGTTCTACCACGAGTAAGGCCCTCGTTCACCTCACGGGTGTCCCCATCCGGCCGATCTCTAAAATTTCCAAATACCCTCTTTCTGGATCGACGCACCCTGGCGTCCGCAGACATGTGCGACAGGTTATAGGCTATTAGTTTTACAGTTCTCGTCTGTGTCTAATTTCAACTACTTTGGTTGAAGAGGCTTAGTCAATTTTTGGTTAATGGTGACAGTTTTGTTATCAAACGGGCCATCATATGTCTTCTTGTTACAAATGTGCTTAAAACTGTTTATCCTTTCTACAAATTTGATATACTTTGAGAGAACTGCATTATCTTTAGTGGGATCCCATAGTCTGTATCCCTTCATTTGGTTCGAGTAACTTGTGAATATACACTCTTTAACTCCTGGGCTTAGTTTACGTCTACCGTACTGCGTCAAAGGTAAGTACGCCAGATATCCGTATGTTTTTAAACGTTCAAAGCTAAGTTCACTTCTTGACCACACATCCTCCGACACGTTGTGTTCTATGTTTGAATGCGCAACTCTATTTTTAACACAACATGCTGTTCAGAGTGCTTCTCGCCAAAATATTTCTGGCAAACTTGTCATTCCTAACATATAGTAACACATGCAAGATTTAAAGACTTTTATTAATTCGCTCAATTATACTATTTATTTGCGGTGTATACGCGACTCCTCGTTCGTGTTTTATTTCTAGGTCTTCAAACAATTCCACTACATATTTATTGTCAAATTATCACCCGTTATCGGATCTTATACTTTTAACTTTTATGCAACACTTCGTGCTTTCTTTTCTAGTAATAAACAGATTTTTTTTTCAATAGTCATGGGTAAATAGTAGGAAATTGTTTGATCTCCCATAATGACGTCGCCGGTAAAATTCCGCATAAATCTGATTGGACTAATTCTAATAAATTGTTTATTCCTTCACTTCCTGTGTTTGACACTGCGTTTTTATCCGTATCCAAATGTTACGAGCAGTACAATGCACATCCTTAATATTTACACTTTATAATCCTCTAACTACGTCTTTGATTAATAATTCGTGAATATTAATCATACTTACATGACATAATTTTTGGTGCCGTTTACTGTTTTTATCAATATTTCTAGTATTAGCTACGTTTACCTCTTCTCAACTGTGTCTGCTTCTTATATTCTTAGCTTTAACGACATATATTAGGCGTACCGGTATGAAGTGAGCGTTAAGATACAAATGTGTCGATAGGGAACACTTGTGAACGAATCTTAATTTTTCTTTTGTTTGGTTGGTATGACATCTGTCAAACACGTCATCTGTCATACATCAAGTCATTGAACAAACAACATCATATTTTTTCATCGTGTTAAAAATGTCGAATTTTTTACCAGAAAGCGATGATTTGCGGAAAGCATTAATTTTTTGTCTTTATTTGAAGAAAAGTGCTGCAGAGTTGCATCAAATGCTTGTCGAGGCATATGGCGATCATACTCTATCAGAAGCAACATGAAAAAGATGGTTTTAACGGTTCAGAGATAATGATTTTGATGTGAGAAACGAAGAACGTGGAAGACCACCAAAAAAGTGTGAAGACGCCGAATTGCAAGCAATATTGGATGAAGATCATACTTTGAGTCAAATGCAAATGGCAGCAACGTTAAATGTTGCACAACAAACAATTTCTGATCGTTTAAAAGCTAAGGGAAAGATCCAAAAGTGTGGAAAATGGGTGCCACATGAATCGAATAAAAGACAGATGGAAAACCGAAAAAACACTTGTGAAATTTTGCTTGAAAGGCACGAAAGAAAATCAGTTTTGCATCGAATATTTACTGGCGATGAAGAATGGATTTATTTTAAGAATGCTAAACGGAAAAATTCATGGGTTAATCCGAGACAACAATCAACATCGACTGCAAAACCAGATCGATTCGGCAAGAAGGTAATGCTCTGTGTTTGATGGGATCAGAAAGGTGTGATGTATCATGAGCTTCTAAAACCTGATGAAACAGTTAATACTAATCGCTACAGACAACAAATGATCACTTTGAACCATGCATTGATCGAAAAACGACCGGAATGGGCCAGAAGACACGGCAAAGTAATTTTATTACACGATAATGCACCTGCACACAAAGCAAAACCGGTTCAGGATACAATCAAAGCACTTGGCTGGGAGCTGCTACCCCACCCGCCCTATTCACTAGACTTGGCCCCTTCCGACTATCATTTGTTTTCATCAACGGGACACGTATTGGCTGAACAGCACTTCGATTCCTACAAAGAAGTTAAAAATTGGGTGTCCGATTCGTTTGCTTCAAAAGACAAACATTTCTATTGGCATGGTATCCACAAATTGCCAGAAAGGTGGTCAAAATGTGTAGAAAGCTATGGTCAATACATTGAATAAAATTTTTTTACTTTCCTATTCAAGATTGGTGTTTCATTTTCACAAACAAATGCTCACTTCATACCGGTACACCTGATATAATCCACTTCTACATTATCTTCCCCCATTGTTTTCCGAATCCTCTTATTTTGAATTTTTATTTTGTGATTGTCGATTATTAAGCGTTTATAGTTTTTTCCTATTTGGGAAGCCGACAACGAATTTCCTTGTACAGCCGTAACATACATGTTACAAAATAGTGTGAAATAGTTCATTACTTATTGTAGTTTCTATATCTATATCACCAACTTCTATTACTTTTATGTAATTATCTACTTTATTATCATCTAAATCAATTGTTTCATTCGCTATTGCCCCATAATTTAAAAGCCAGTTTTTATTTTTACATATAACGATTTTGCAATATTAATTAATTGACTAATTGTTCCAATGTAAAATAAATTGTAGTTGTCACAAACCGTGCCATAGCCCTGAAAAGAACCATTTTACAACTCTGAAAAAGTACATTACAGCTCTGAAAAGAAATAATTAATAATCAGTCCTCACACAATTACCGGATTTAATCTTTTTAATCGATAAATATTACGAAATCATTACCGGTAATAATTCTGACGCAAAAGTTTCTTCTTGAAGTACATTTTTGGAATTTTAAAAGGTATTTCGTTGTTTTCCCGCCTTCTTGGATTAGCAATAAGTTATATTAGGCTGTATAATGTTGTATTTCCACGTTTCTGTGAATAATACAATTAAATCTGTCAATATGTATTGTAACAACAATACTTATACATTTCTGTGCACTTTATAAATAGCGCGCGTGTTGATCACAGAGTATATAAATCTGGACCGATTGTCCCCCCTTCAGGGGTCGCGGAACAAATTAATAGGTTCGTTTGTACTCGTTCAATAGTATGTTCCTTACTTTCGATGGCTTGAACTTCGAATTATCTAGATTTGTTAAAGTCATTATGATTTTATCGTAACTGTCTAATAAACAGTACAGTATTGTATATGCCACATCGTCATCTGTTATCTCATTGCCATCTTCCTTCAAAATAAAACAATTCTTTCTCGACAAGTGTTCTGGTGTACGTATGTTACAAGCATTTGAATGGTCCTCCATTGCAATCCCACCCTATATTTAAATATATTTTTCCATTTCTCAGTCTATTATGTTATTGCACACGTTTGACTACTCCTGGGCCCATTATTTTGTTTGTAAGTGATAGTACATTTTAATGCAGGGTAGTTATTAACTTATTGCATCGCAGAACTTATTGAAAAAAAAGAACGGTACAGGTTTTTTCAAATTAAATTCACCCTTTTCTTAGAAACGGTTCTCCTTGATTTGTAATTATTATTGAATTACTGAATGACCTGCACACAGTTCTCATACATACATTCATTTCCATATATAATTATGTAAGATAAAGGCACCAGTCATTGACCATGTGTCAGAAATTGACCATCTTTTATTTAAACCTGAAAAATAAGCTTTTTTTAAATAATGGTCTTTCGAAACAAGTGCGATAGGCGTGTTACGGTATCTGCGGACGCGATGCTCGTATATTGTCGGTTATGTGTGATTGTTTATCATGACTACGGACGATTTAATATTAATATTTTCTTATGAAAGCGTGCGTAGTTGATAGTAAGTAATTACTCAGCTTTTGATTTTTCCTGCCTGAAACTTCCACTCTTCTAATTGCTATTAAATTTTACATTCATTGAACACACTGTTTCTCTCATTGCTATATCAAAAACTTAATTGACCGCACGATCTATTACTGAATCGTATCATTCTGATTACATCTAGAAGTTGACATACGTGGTCGATTACTAACAAAACTAATCAAATTTATGTACTATTTATATTACATCTATTTTACATATAATTTTATTAGAAACAAGTAATATAATGCTCACTTTTATAGTATAATTTGTTTTAACAGATGAGCACGTGGTCAACTACTAACTTGACCTGCGGTCAATTATTGACATCGTTTAGTTTACACTATCCTAAATCATTACATATTATTAAAATCAATAAAGTAGTAAGATATACTTAAATATGCAATAATTTTATAGATTATTAAACTACTAAACTGAAGATGCCACTTATTAAGGGTACTTTCAGAAATTATTCTGAAGAAAGGATGAAGGCAGCGATTGAACATGTTAAATTACATAAAATCGCTGATATATTAGATTATAAATGGGAAAATCTAATATTTTATATTAGTGACCCTACTAAAATCAGCAGAACGCGAAACATGTTTTTAATACCCGAATTAGATTCAATATGGAATTATAGTTATTTTAGTCTTTACTAGCTTTCAGAAATTAACATTGTTTAATCTGTATTTGCCCTTTTATTTGTTATTTCTTTTGAATGTTATAAATAAACGATGTTAAAGCGATAGCTTTTGTTGATTTTGGTTCTAATATAAATGGTCAACTACTAACGAACAGACGGTCAATTACTGATTTTTTCAGTTTCACAAATGGTCAACTTCTGACGTAATGGTTGACTTTCCATTAATGATTAATATTTTTGTGTAACGCAACTTTTCGAAAAAAAAGATGCTGTGTTATATAATGTCGGAAGTTCAAAGAATATGTTCATGTTTCAAGATTCACTATTTAATAAAAATTCAAGAAGTTACCATTATTTTTGCCAAAAATTTGGCTTAAGTGGTCATCTACTGGTGCCTTTATCTTAATTGTATGAATTATAATAAAATTTTTATTTTCTTCCTATGTAATAAACATTCATGTTTTTTGAATATAATATATTATATATGTAAAAGTACTTGATTTGCGAAAGGGTGAATTTAATTTGAAAAACCTGTATTCTAAGATGTTGGTCGCAGTTTAACACAGAGTAGAAATCATATCAGTACCACCGCACACCACACACATGCACATATCGATTGCAGGGCAAACCTTTATCTGTAAGTAAATATAAATAAATATTATTTAATCTCTCTAAGGTATAAAGAAATAATTACAGTATTCTGGATTAAATTCGATAATTCCAAATTTATATAAAACTTTCACATTTTCAACATATTCTTTACGTAACATGCTTAGATTTGCAATATGAAAAGCAATAGCAAAATTATGAGCAGTCCAATGAAGTAAATAAAGTTTTTTAAATATAAATAAAGAAAAAGTAGGTATTTGGAAAATAAAATAATTCTCTAGCAGAAAGTTAAGAATGCTTTTTATTATATATCAGTAGTTTTGAACAATAATTAGTGTTAGTTTAGTGCAAGTGGTAAATGGCCCTGTCATTATTCAATCATTTCGGTTATATTAGTCATTCAGTTTGTCCTCGGTTTATAGCTGTTCCAATCTTTCTATTGAGAATTTTTCAAATAAATAAGATTGTTTAAGTTTTCTATGTTGCCATCTGTAAATACTTGTTGACATAAATCAAAAGAATACTATAAAAGTTTTCCTAAATAATTATATATGCTCTGCACTATTTACATTTATATACATATAAACTTTTATAGTAATTTTTCGGTTTATGTCAACAAGTCTTTAAAAATTGTTTTCAGACAAGCAGTTTAAACTTACATATATCAAATATAAAATTGTTTTTTTTTATCGCTCAATACTGCATTATTATTAGTAGCTCTATATTATCAATAATACATCCTTGCGATAAAGGCATTATAACACCACTGAATTTATATATTGTTCATTTTGACGTATTTCCAGCGAAAAAGGACATACATTTATGTTTTTCCTGCTATATTATTATCAATACAATTGAATATTGTTACCAAACACTTCGAATCCTGATGTGATCATATTTCGCGGCGTGTACTATACATATGCGCGTGCGAGCATTGTCATCAATATTTTTTTTATTAACATGAACTGGACTCAGAAATGTGTTACATTACTTTACTTGTCTTAACAACAAGCGCTTTATTTTTCTTCATAATTCCTTTTAGATGGAATAATAAACATTCATTCAATATATAGTTTATTTACCACGTGACGTAGCAATTCATAGATCATCTGACAAAGAACGTAGTGGTTTGTTAACGAGAGTCAGTTGACTTGTTGAAATAAAAATTTTAAGGATTAGTAATAGTCATCCTTGTCACAAAAAAACTTCCCATTTATTCTGAAGAATAAGTCTCATTCTCTCTCTAAAAAAAGTTCTTTCTGTACGGCGTACTTTTTTCAAGGATTTTATCGAATCATTCTAAAGAATTCATGAAACTCATTATCCTAAGCATCTTAAACCGAACAGAACGTTGCATAAGCATGTTTACTCCAAAAATTTGTTTTCTTTCATCACCATGTATAATATTACATAAAAGTGTTACCAACTGCGGTTCCATAACAGCGATGTGCCAGTAGCGCGAGTTCGCAGTCACTCGAATAACACTGTATATTTTATACAGAGTGTTTGAGCAGACTTCTCTGACAGTAATGTTGTTGGTTTTAAAATTTGTGCATACTTGCTTGACTGAGAAAAAATGGTGGTAAAGTTAGAAAAGAGGCGAGAGTCCCTGTAGAAATATTTTTGTGTCCAAAGAATAAGTAAAGGCAAAATGTATTTCTGGATTGGGTACGCGCGAGTATAAATTTTTCCTATCAATCCAGCTTTTATAAAAATCCTGTGTCCGACTACTCTTATAAAAAGGAGAGTACAATACTTAAGTATAGTCTATGCTGGTCAAGAAGAGCCACAAATATTCGAGATCATTTACTTAAAATTAGAATTCTTAAATGTATCGCTTCGTCGATGGTTTAAGATCTACCTAAGTGCTAAGCAGTTTGACTGGAAAATGTGCAATCTACTGGTCGTCTGTTTTATGGCACGATTTTGTCTCTGATGTTACTTTGAAGGATATGCAGTGACGCGGGAATAATAGTAACCGAGTATTAAAAAATGTGACATTATATAGCACATATATCACATTTTTTATTCATATTACTATGCAGATTCATCTTCTTATATTTTGGCATGTATTTATGAATTGCTATGTATAATAAATAGAAAATAAATATGGAATTTGATTAAAACTTTTCCGTATAACCGAATATGATCATTCCATTAAGTTTCTCTGGATAAATTTGTCCTTCGAAAACGTGGCATACATTACATTTTTGTTCCCCGATTTAGCAGATTTTACAATAATTACTACGTTAAATCAAAAAATACAAAAATCACTTGCTGAATCAGGAAAATATTAGGTTGTCTCAAAAGTATCTTCCGCTATCTGAATGCAACTGCTTTATCCGGTAATGTTTATACAAACATGAAACTTGTATAGAGCAAAAAAACATTGTACGTCTATAACATTGTAATAATACAAAATAAACTTTTGAGACAACCTAATAATATTATATTAAGAAAATAGATCATTGTTAAGAAAATGTAGTGATGATATATAAATATTGAATTTTCAATGAAAAAATACAAAATGTCGTTTTAACGGAGAAAATCATTTTATTATTGACAAATGCAATTAATGCATTAATACTCTCGCATACAATGCAGATAACATTAGTTGTATATCAGTTATCAATCATGACATACATTATAGCTAAAAAATACTTGTCATGATTCTCATTTATCGTAAATCTAGGAAAAATGTAATCAAGCAACAGCATTGTACATTGACAGGATCGTCGAAAAGAATTGTCTATCGAGAAATACATTTCGCTGTGTAGTTTCGCAGTTTATGAAATGTGGGAGTGATCAAAGAGAGAAAAATTTTATTTGTCAGTAATAAAATAATTTTCTAAAAAAGTAGTGTCTATGACAAAAATTGTTTCATACAAAAGTCATTTGTTTCAAATCGTAGATTAAGAATTTAATGAAAAATATGTTTACGTTTAAAAAAAACAAGTTGACCTTAAAATGACCTTCCAAATATAATGCGAATCAATAATGAATGTGACTGCTGCATCACCCCCTTCATGACTTAATCTTTTTATTTGAAACAAAAAAAAATTTTTTTTTGAGGTGTACCATGTGGGCAGGATAAGCGGCTCACCCTGCAATTTCTATTGCATGAGCCACAATGTAAAGATAAAATACGCAGCAGTTAAATAGCAAAGAAGACACCCACGGCTGAGGTGCATGTCCGAACAGTTTTCTGTGTAACCGAGGATAAGTTGGACACGTTAGAAAAAATAAAACTATATGTTAATTCCCTCGAAGTTGTTAGTTTCTTTCCATTATTCTTATTATTCAACCTATTTTTTTTTTGAAGTACAACTCCTTATTTATTATTATTTCTGTTTCACAATACTCTTACAAGTACACGTACAAATATACATATACGTATTCTTCGATTTATATGAATACATTTACAATTATCATTCATGACATTGTCTTATATTCGTTATATTTTTCATACCTGCTAGGAGTATACTAGAAAGTACAGGAGATGCGTCATACCATCCATTACAAGGCATTGTACACACAATCATCAATTTAAGCTACCAGACGGCAGGGACCGGCTGGGCCTGATTTATTCACTATACGATCGATACCCGCGCGATTTACAAATTACGCAGAAACTTGTAATCATGGTCGGTGTAATACATATTGATATACAGGGCTAGCATAAATTATTCATTTGTTTTGAAAAGGTTATATTTTCGAAAGTATTACACGTACACACATGAAAGATAAATGAAAACAACCACAAACTCGCTGGATTGGGCATATTGATGAGAATGACCTAGCTTTGTTCTCCTGGCCCTCTAAAGCCCCTGATTTAACGCCCTGCGACTTCTTCCTATGAGGGTACGTTAAGGATCTTGTTTACGTTCCCCTACTACCACAATCCTAAGTCGAGCTCAAAGAACGCATCAGTGCTGCAGTGTACGCAATTAATGGGACTATGCTACAAAATGTATAGAATGAGCTCGATTATCGTCTGGACGTGTGTTATGTCGCTAAAAGGACACATATTGAATATTTATAGAAGATACAAAAACTTGGTAAATTAGTGGTTTTTTTCACATATCTTTCATGTGTGTATATGTAATACTTTTGAAAACATAGTTTCTTCTTGCAGAATATTTTTCCAATTTTTAAAACTAACACCATCCTTTTTCTCATTATACTGCCAATAACTTACATTAGTTTTCGTAATATTATATTTGCTTGTTTTTATGAACAATGCAACTAAATATACCAATATGTATTACACCGGAAATGATTATAAGTTTCTGTACTCATGTCGTCTTTGACGGCGGTAAGAGTCAACTGTCTTACGTGACGCCGAAGCACGAAAAAATGGCGGCGAGGGCAGTTCAAATCGAACGATAGCGGCGTGCAGAAGTGAGCAAACAGAATATACAATTTTTATTATATTTTAATGCACATTGTAATGAGAGTATACATTAGTCTTAATAAAGTTTCCACCATAGCTGACACGGATTTTTATATACGGTATTGCTTTAGTCAATTGAAAATAAAATGTTTTATAATCTTTATTAATGGTATTATGTCATTAGGCTACAAATCTCTGCTCAATCGTACTTATATCATTCTGATTATTCTTGTTTTTAAAAAGCATACTTACATTTTATTACTTACGGAATAACACGTATATTTACAAAATGATGATTTCCAAGTACCAATGACACAAATTATCGATAAATTTCAATAGACAAAAATAATGACTTTGCGTTAATCAAAACGAAAAGCTTGTTTGCTTCGTATTACAACACCGAAACCGATAACCAATAAAATGATTGATTTTCCTGTATATTCGTTGCTATTTTCTTTTGTGAAAATCTGAAAAAGAGAAATTGTTATAACTTGTATTGGCTTTGTTGTTATCATTTCGTTTCAAATTTGCCGATTCAGTTACCCAGTTTTCTTTTGTATAAAAAACTGCATGGAACGAATGATCCATGTCAATTGAAGGACGGCTACGAGCCGGTGTTTTCCGTTAAAAGTTCCATTTATATGAAAAGTCATGTAACCCTATATTTGGATTTTATTTTCCAAATAAGTTCTCTGGGCTTTTATTTAGGGATTAAAATATGTAATATTGATTATTTTCTATGAATATATCGGTCAGCCCACAAATTACTGCTGTTGTTTTAAGGATTTATACTGTATGAATGTCAATCAACATGAAATTAAAAATACTTCAGACAGTCAGCGACTCATCCTTGCGAGTTCAGTATCGTTAGAAAAGCGGCGAAATAGGTTTGTATAAATGTGCTGAAATGACAAACATGCATTTCATGTACGGTGTCACGATCTACCGTCGGGACTGATTTTTATATTAATTTATACTACGAAGATTCACGGGTTTTTGGGGGTAACGTGCCTACGCGACACCCCCTGGGATGAGGCGAATTATTTAATATCTTTGGGCGAATTTCTCGAGGGATGAGGTGAATTCTTGTACGAAATCACCGTAGGGATGTGGTTGTTCGAGGAAAGGTACCGGAGCGGATGCAGATGATTGACTGATTTCTTCAACACCGCCGAAATTCTCTTCAGTAACAAAGGTTTTTATTGCTGTCTCGAGTTCCGTATAAAAAAGGTCTAACCTTGGAATTCTGTCCGGCACGCGCTTTTCGTCTATTACATTTACTCATCAAACCGACTGAAACGCTTGGGGGCCGCCGATACGCAAGTGAATGCGCCTCAGGCTTTCCGAAAATGATTCGAATCAGGACGTGTAAGGGACTTGTCGGGATTTCCTACGCCCAAACGAATGCACTTCAGATCCTCCGGCTAACCCTTATTACAGAAAAACAGTTACTTAGAAATTCAGATTCTCCAGGGCTTTCTATACGCAAGTAAATGCGCCTCAGATTGCCCGGGATTGTCTTAAAATTCCAAGCCCTTTCGATATTCAAAAAGTTTCGATACGCAAGTGAATGCGCCTTAGAAAACTCAAGGATATCTTAGGATTCTGTGTCCCTAGAAACTCGTTGGATAGAATTGCAAGTTAAAATGAGTTTAACAAAAATATATATATGTTACTGAATTTAAGGATCGGAGAGAGAGATCGAGAAGCTCTGAGAGAATACGTCCGTCCGAATCGAAATTTTACTAGTAATGAGCCCACACGTCCTGAAGATTTCCCGTATATATATTGTTGGAAAACTACCTCTTCCTAGCGGAAAGATGGAGGGTATGCACGTCCCACCGCCTGCACGTGCATTTGTTGTTCGGGCATTTGGTTCCTATCTGACGGTGGGTCCTTGGGTCCCCGACGCCAAAAAAATATACTGTACTTTTAGGGAAGATTAGGGAGCCTTGGTGATCCCTTGTTTTCCAGATGTTATTTTACGATTTTTAACATTTGGCCCCCTTTACTTAGTTATTTCCTTCTCTCGATTTCTCTTTTCCATAAGTGTAGGGCCGGTGTACGTCACAACGGCCATATCAACGAAAACGAATTTGAAGTACATCCAAGTTTTGTCTACTTTATGTCGATGGATATTACTTGTAAATATCGCATAAGCTCAAAACATATAATATTAAGGCGTGGAATACCGTGTTTGAGGGATATGATGTGTGTTTAAAACATTTTCTTCATTGACCTGTAACGCGTAAACTCAAGTACGTAGCACATTTATGATATTTAGATCACATTTTTTAGTTTAATGTGCAGATTTATCTCCTCTTCTTGAATTTACAGATCACTTTTTATACTTATCGCTCCATAAATATACGCCTTTTATAGCAGCATAATTTTAATGAACAATACAGTTTTCATCGAAATCTAATACAGTTTGAAACAACGTTTCATTCAAGTGAAGCGCCTTTTTTACATAAACACAATATTTATAAAAAGGAACGATTTGAACGCCTTAGCGCGTTCCTTATCAAGCTGAGGATTACAATGACTCAATTACAATGGCAAACGGATAGAGCAATACTATATACAAAGATGTTATAAAATAGAACCAAGGGCAACCTAAACTTAATTTAAATAACGTAGAGAAGAAGTGAAAGAGTAAAAATATGTTACGCGAGAATTTTGAACGGAATTCAGAGTGTGTTTGTTGAGTATAGAAATAATTAATTCTAATAATGCAGCCTTTAAGGCACTGTTTAAAGAACTGCGAGAGCACTCGGGTGTAAGCATTCAGTTTGAGAATAGATGTTGAGGTTTGCGAGTAAAATAGTTATTAAAAAATTTCGTGAAGAAATAAAGAAGTACGACGACAAATTCTTTACTAAACCTCAACTCTCACCTGTTATCAGCAGTTTTAATAGATTGTGTATATATTTTAACCCTTTTAATAAACCATATTTTTATCAACAACATTTTACTACAAATGAGTACAAAGTTCTATTGGTCTTACGGGGAGAGAGAACCTGTTAATGGATCAAGCAGACCATACAGAAATATAATGCGGTTATTTACTTTCAGCCAGGCAACTTATTGTATAATATTCGTAAACAACGGAACTAAACGGTGATATGCAGTGGCGTACGAAGTGAATGCTGTATATATAAACACCAGGTAAGTGTGTACATTTGCTTTTCTAAACAAAAATTAGAAACTATGTGAAAATATTAAATTTATCTTACGCGTTATACGGGTTTGTTTATCGCACTGTATGAGTACTAGTCGCAATTCTTTTTCGCGTTATACGAATTCACGTTTTACGAGAGCGCGTTATACGACAATCCACTCTGTATGTAGTATTGCTCCATCCGTGTGCCATTGTAATTCTTTTTCTCCTCAGCTTGATAAGGAAAGCGCAGAGGCATTCGAAACGTCGCTTTTTGAATAAATATTGTATTTATGTAAAAAAGGTTCTTCACTCAAATGAAATATTCTTTCAACCTTATCGCCAAAAAGAGCGATTATTCTACTCCTTATAATATGGTTTGCTAATAAATTTTTTATTAACGTGTTTATCTAAAAAAAAGAAAAAGAAAAGTTACTAAGTCGAAACTTGAAAAATCGTTTTTTGTACGTTTATGGGGACACGCATTTATTTTTACACATATCACCATTTCTGACCAGAACCTTAATCTTCTTACCAAATTATAAGATATTTAAATCCACTGCGTAAAATTCTTGAGATACATGGCTACTCACAATGTACAAAATGTTTGAAATATATTTAAATTGACTATATCACATCTTTATGAAATATTTCTATAAAGAATAATAAAAGCAATGAAAATATAAAAACTTCAAAATACCACAATTACATATGTGCCTGTGTGTTTTAAATTAACCAAATCAAATCCATAAACTTCTGTAATAAATCGCGATACAAAATTTCCGTCAAGAATTTAAAACGTAAATCCAGTAAAGTACATGGTTGCAAGTACCCTCGCTTCTCGACGAAGACCTTTGCCCTCGCTCTCTGGTTTCCTCGTTATGCTAAACACCCGGCCCTCATGGTTTGGCAAACAACCTATCCCACACCGCTCCAACGTTACAAATGGTTTCACCCTCAGATACTCTGGCGATCGTATTGTTCGGCGACGAGAAAACTTGGTTCCTTCATAATTTATTTGAATGTACATGCTATTCCACACATACTGACAATTAATGATCTAAATATTGTTTGTTCGGCGACAAGTCTTAGCTCTTTCTAACGTTGTTCAGATATGTAAATATTTACACATTTGCACGCTCGTGTAAATATATATGCTTGATGTTACAAAAAAGACCGTGCTAAAGCATAGTGAAACACACACGCGTGCCAATATGGACAATTGTTTGCCCAGTTAAATGGTATAAAAATTTTTCTTTTTTTTTAAATTTATTTTCGGCACCGAGCGCTAAGATGGTTTGGCCTAGGAACTACTGTTTAAGGTGAGTTCCGAACCACCAGAGATACAGAATACATACCACGTGGAATAACCAAAAGTGATAGGCAGAATTCAAACCCGGGTCTTCCGCGTGGTAGTTTGAAACTGTATCCATTACATCACCGTAGCTCTAAGCCTCTATTACAAAAATTATACACGAAAAAAATAATTAAATCTATACTGTTACACATTTTTTCGATATTAGTGTTACGAAAACACAAATGCATATATACGCTGAACAATACCCTACCATATCCACGTGAAAGTTATAAAAAGAGTACTGGTACGACAAAAAGAAGAAACAAAACGCTAATTATGTAAGAGGTTTATCGTTCGGCACTTTTCCCCCTTCTTGAGAAAGTCCTCTTCCTCTTTAGTCTAAGCGCTGGCAAAGGGTCGCGCACTCGAGACGCACTTGAAAAAGAAGCTCCACCGTTTTTCTCTCTCCCCACTCCTGGTCATTCACCTCCCACTCCTAGCCCCTCTTCCCCCATTCCTCGACCCGTTCATCCATTCGAGAAAGTAAACGACAGCTCATAGTTGATGACCCCGAGGGTGTGCAGGATTTAGACATGCAAAAACTCGTAGCATTGTTCGTACAAGCGGACCCTTTATGTCCGCGAGCTGTTTTTTTTTTTCAGATAACTTGCTTATGATAAAGGTGTATGTGTATACGTATGTGTGTATACCGTTTTTATTATACCGCTGATATTTTATTCAGTCTATTGTTATATAGATATTTGATTATTATATATAATTTTTCTTATTGTGTTCGGATTGTTTTATTCGCTCAACTATTGTAAACTGACACATGTAAACACGCACGTACATACGGAGTGTCTCATTTGAATATAAATAATGTACTGGTTTTTTAAACGAATGTACCCTTAGATGGTATGTATGTAGTGCTTCGTTTGACTGTTGTAATAGAGCTTTTGTTTAAACTATTCTAATAATCTTAAACACAGTTTCGGTTTTGAGAATACAGAGATTGTGGATCAAGAACCGCATTATCACAGACGAATAACATCGGAGATGTTACATATTAAAATAATATAAGCGTATCCTTTTAATCTGCAAATAGATATACATCATTTAAATCTAGCATACAACAGACTTTTACATTTCTTCAACAATTCAAAATAAATTCTAACATCTCATTACGAATAAGAGAAACGTACGTCCATTTTAGAATCATTTAACCGATAATGTCTCTTTAGAAACTCAATTTTAAACTAAATAAAGCTCAAAATAAACAGTACAACAACTATGTTATAAATATGTGATCTTAACGGGCATATAGTTCAAAATAAGATAGAATCTTGGTGGAATAGTAAACAGATAAGCACTTGGTGTTCTCCGATGTTTTGACTTGTTACATCCGAGTAAACTCTTACCTTCTTAATTTAAAATATAATTTGAATGATTTCACAGAAAGGCATACCCGAAAATTTCCCTTGTATTTTATCCAGCCTATTCATCGACCACCGCGTTTAACTATGTTTACGCATTCCGAGAGATAACGCCAGCTGGTCCACGACCGAACCCTCTCGAAGCCTTTTTAAGAGACGTTAAAATTCACAGAGCATTAGAACATATAATATATTAAAATCTATTAAATAAAAGGAATCTTTCTGTGAAATAATTGAAATAAGTTATGTAGGTTTCAGAGATATTTAACCCTAACTGCAAAGGCGAATATCCTTTTTCTTTTAGAGAAATTCACTAGAATATTTTATATCTTTGGAACAAAAAGGGATAGAACAATGTTTCAAAGAGCAGGAGACTCGCTTTCGCATAAGGATAAACATATTTTTAAGCAACTTCAACAAACTTTATTAATAATTAACACACAAAAAATCTCAGAATTAAATCTAGAAACATAAGAATTCCATAGAGGCAGAGTGGAGCTAACGCAGAGCCTTATCTTCCCTCTACGCCCTACTTCAAACAAATGTGAGTATTGGTCCTACCAATTTCCTAAGACCATCGATTGGCCCTTAAGGGACACCCCTCCACTTTTGAATATAGTATAAAAGAAGCTGTCAAGGGCCAGAACGTCGCTCTTTACGCCGACTCGCTTTTTACGCCAACTTGCTTATTCGGTTACTTAGTTGGTCAATCTCGACCACTGTTCCAGTTGTCCATTTTAAAAACTTACGTTAACGGTGTTTGCTCGATCGGTTAGTGATTCTTTTCAATATTTCGCTTCAGTGTTATAAGAAAGTCCTATCCGCCTGGTCCCAAAACTCACATTGGTAATTTAAAGATAATTTACGTTTTTCTTATTAACATTTTCTTATTAACATTTTTATAACTTGTGGCATTTATTTAATTTCCTCCTTTTATTAATAAACTTAGTTAAATAGAAATTCCTTTGTTTGGAACCTCAGTCTCACTCAGATCACTTTCTTTTTCTTCACGCGCTTTTATTCTGACAAGCATGAAACATTGTTACGATCGTCGCTGCCAAAGAGCGTGGCCCCGATCAAACGAATTGTCGCTGCCAATGGTGTGGCCCCCGTTCGTTCAATAACAGTCCTTCTGCAGGTCTAATTTTTTACTTTTATTAAATGCCATCCAAGGATGGATTCCGAGTTAAAGAGAAGAGATTGCGGTTCCTAATTAAATCGGCTCTTATTCAAAATCAAGACCCTTTTCCCATGTTTAATCAGTTAGCATTAGTCTTAAACAACCAGTCAACAATTCCTACGATAAAATATAACCTGACCAAGATAAGTTTCGAACCTTCCTTTCCCAATTATAAAACCATTGCAAAAGGCGATCCCCGTCGTTTTGCTTACAAACTCCGCCACCTCATCGGAATTGATTTCCCCATGATTCTTCTCTCTCAGTACTCAATTCTTCCTCCTGTTGAAAAACTTTGAATTCCACGACTTGAACCTCCATCCCCGAGTAAAGTGCTTAAATGCATTGACTCAAAATCGGAAAACAAAATTCGAGTATTTCGCTACGGCGTGCCCTCACAGACTTTATATGGAACCCTTCTCGGGTATATTTATCTAAAATGTTATAATCAATTACATTTCGTGGTGACGTGTGTTCAATTGGTATAGATAACAGAGTATAATCTGGACGGGTATTCAAAGATGCAATTGCTAACACAAATCATAGTTAAAAGAAGAAAGCATTGTGTGGTAATTCTATTATAAATGAACGATTCTATTCTTTTTCCAGAATAATATGTAGACCCGTTGTTGTGTGTCTGACTGTTGTTCATTTACTTAGCTTTATTTCTTTTTATAGGATTAGGTTTATGGGAAATGACTATTAAGTACTATAGGTGATTGTGAGGAGAGAAGATAGAACCTATCTTGAAGTTTAAATGAAAAATTATTGAAATATTAGCTGAGATAATATGTATGAGTTTAAATCCTTTGTTAATATCCTTCAGCGATATAGTTACTTGTGATGTTGTTTTTTAAAGAAATACTTGTGTTAGTAAATTTTATATTTTGCTCAGGTGTTGGTTGTCTTCAGGACACGACTGTTACTGACGTCAGGATCGTTTTAAACTTTGTTGTTGTAGGGTATTTGTAACTGATGAGATTGTTTTGGTTCAGAAAGAATAAATCAAAACGTGGGGAGAGGGGTTCAATTTTGGTAGGGGTATAAGTTCAAGCAGTTTGTTTTAAAAACGAATTAAAACGAAATTTTTTTTACTAGGTTACTAGGTTTTACTAGGTTATTATAAGCCGGATTCAGGTCCGGATATCTATTTGCAAATTAGGGGTTTATTTTTTCTATTTTAATGTGCAGCATCTCTGAAATGAGTCTCTTGAAATAATTAGGTAGTATAACAGTAGTATTATCGACATTGAATTCGTGGCTAGTTTGTTGGTGGTACAGAACAATAACTGTATTCTTTTTTTTTTTTGAAGCTGTAAATATGTTCTTTAATACGACTCATGAGTTTTCTTTTAGATTGTCCGATGTAATTATAGTTGCTATTTTTGCATTTACTCTACTAGCCAATATTGTTGGTATCATTTTTGTTCTGATCTTTACATAAGTGATCATATTACTGAGTTTGTTTTGAGGTATGAAAGTAGATCTATCGTTATATTTCTTGAAAATTCTATTGAGTTTGAGGCTTATGTGTTTATAGTATGGGATAGGTAAAAATCTTGTGTTTTTCTACATTTTCTGTTGCTGGAAGGGTGTTTTAAACATTTTTTGAGACGTTTCTTAATTGTGGAATCAACGAGGTGTCTAGGGAAGTTAATGATATTTAAAATGTGTTTCATGAAATCTTAATGAAATTAAGATTTGTGTTATAGTGTTTTGTGTCAGAGAGTAAAATTGCTCTATCCATCAGCGAAGTGATCACGCCGGTTTTTTGCGATATGTAATGATAGGAAGAAAAATGTATGAAACGGCCAGAGAAGATCAGTTTGTGAAACCAATCAAACAAAAATGAAACAAAAAGCGTCATCATTATTACGGTTGATAATCATTTCGAAAAGCTAATTTGTGAGTTTGTTTTGAATTCGTAAGTAAATTGAAATCTGGAGTGGTGTGAATTAAATATTTATAAGGTGGAGGATATTTAATCTGTGGGAATACAAGTGATAATGTAAACAACACATCTGAAATAAAAAGCCGGATGGAACGAGAGTTTTTTAAGGATCGCCATTTCTAGATCGTCTATGACCACATCCGCTAAGTCTCGAGCTAGTAGACAGCCCATTGGGGAACCAAAAAACCGCTTATAATGATGACAATTATTCGTGGTTATTAATTTTTGTGTTGTTATGAGGTGAAAGGAATTTTGGTTTTTCAGCTTTCAGGTGAAATGTGTTTGCGCGACACTCTCCTGGAATGAGGCTAATAATCTTGTATTTGAAGACGAATTTCTGAAAGAATTAAATAAATTTTTTAATAAAGTCGCCGTGATTGTGTGGTTGATCAATGCGTGGTTGGTACGGATGAAGGAATTGAAGAGGGATTTCAATACCAGTGAAGTCTTCTTACGCTATAAAGGTATTTATTGATGATTCTAATTCGGAATAAAATTTTTTATTTTTGAGTTTTTGTCCATTGCAAGATTTGCGTTTAGATCAACTTCTTATCAAACTAACCCTTGGACTTCTTGCTTTTCCCGACACGCAATGCAATGCGCCGTGATCCTTTTGGATGTGACTTTAAGTCGGGATGAATCGGAAACTTTGTTAGTCTCTTTAATATGCAGTGGGTTGTGCTTTGAACCCTCCAAGATGCTCCAATTATAACGAAAATTATGTGCAGGTTCATTCCAGATATTTGCAGCTTCTCCGATACACAGTTGAATGCATTTTAGATCATTCGAAAATGTCTTGGTGTCCACGACTTGATGGAGAGAAACTCGTTTAGAAATTACGCGTATAACTTAGTCTTACTGGTTAATTTTAAGATTAGGGAAATCGCGGGATTCACTGGCAGAGTTAACGCATCGCTAACACTGAATAACGATTGACTGAGTAACCCGCGCGTCTAAAAGCACTGCTTTTTATATCCAGAGAATCTACCTCCAAATTACCCCTTCTCAATGAAAATTCTATAGTGCGACATAATCCCTGCGAACCCTTATCGGACTGGTGATCAGATTCGATTCAGCGGGGTCCTAGAGTTACCGATGTTAGCTAAATCGCTTGAGGGTTCCAATAATATCTGCCTTTTGTTCGTTCCGCTTGGAACTCAAATTGCTTGAGGGTTTCAATAACCTCTGCCCTCTTTCCGTTATATTTAAGATACTGTTTAGGTTGTAAGTAAAAAGTCGTTAAGTATTAATAATGCTTTATCATTGGCTTAATTCTCAATTTCCTTTTTCTTTTTGAGTCGGGGTAGTGGACGTCTGACCGACAAGAGTGGCTTTGTTCGTGCTTTTTCAAATGGAATGTTATCACTATTTATTCGTTTAATAGATGGTTTCATCAATCTTCTCTAGTAGAATTTAGAAATTTCTTCACCAATCGTGTATTTTCCCATCGGTTTCGAGTATTTCGTGCAGTTTCATTATTTCAATTCGTTATACATTTGGAGACAAATGCAGCCCAGTCCATTATCTGATTTTTCTTCGGTAACCATTCTTAGAAGCCACACGTGACTTATACAAGAGAGGGACTTCTGGTGTTAAGCAGAGCACCAGTAAAGATTGAATGGAAAATCAATGGGCTAAGTCTGCCTGGTACTATTTTGACCGTTGAGCAATAAAGTAATAAACACTAGTTTCTAACTTGCTCCTAGTATTTTTGTAAACGAATGTGTCAGAAAACATCAATGCATGCTTTTTACGATAAAAATAAAAACTGTATATGACTACCTACACCAGGGTATATGAAGAACTGAATAATTTTAGAGCTTGTGCCGTTATTACATTAAGAAATAATAGAAATGTCATCACAATTATTTAGTGTTCGTTTCAAAGGATGTATCATTGTTAGAGGATACTCATCACAGTCCACTTCCATCTTCGGAGTTTCTAGTACCAGGTGTATAAACTTAAATTCAATGTTTTTCGTAAGAAAAACACATGTTTTTTTTTTCATAAAAAGCAAAAAACAAATTTATTCAAAATACTGCTCCTTGCTGGCTATACATTTTTCCCATCTCTCGGGTAATTCGTGGATACTATACCAAAAAAATTTCTTATGTTTCGACGCAAACCACTCATCAAGTCATTTTCGCACGTCTTTACAAGAATCAAAGTTGTGCTCAATGAGCACATGCCCATCAATGAAAACAGGTGATAGTCCGAAAGGGCTAGGTCTGGTGAATAAGCGACATGTGGTAGCACCTTCCAGTTAAGTGTCTCCAAGGAATTTTGGACCATTATTGATGCGTGCGCTGGCGCGCTATCGAGGCGGAAAATCAGCTTCTCATGTTTTTGTCAATATTCCGGCCTTTTGTCACGCAGAGCATGGTCCAATTTAATCGGTTGTTGTTGATAGTAATGAGCATTGACAGTTTCACCATGTTTCAATAACTCATAGTAGACGATACCCTGATCCCAGCAAAAGCACAGCATCGTCTTCCATCCGAAGCAATTTGTTCTTGGGAAAGACGTTGATGGTTGGCCGGGATCACCCCACAATTTCTTGCATTTAGGATTCTCGAAATAAATCCACTTTTTATCACCGGCTATAATCCTATGCAGGAATGATTTCCTTTTTTATCTACCGGACAAGATTTCGCATGTGTTTTGGCGTCGTTCCATGTTCCTATCGTGCAATTCATACGGCACCCATTTTCCGATCTTTGGAACCTTTTCCATGGCACGGAGACGCATGGAAATGGCTGGTTGAGTATTACCCAATTACTCCGCATGCATTTTCTGCGATGGGGTATCGTCTTCATCCCAAACGCTTAGAATTGATGGGCCTCAATCTTCCTAGGCACATTTTCACGTTTTTTGTCTCTCAAGTCAAAATTGCCATGTTTGAATCGGCGAAACTAATTTCTGCACGTTATTTCCGATAAAGCACTGTCACCGTAGGCCTCCATGATCATTCAATGCAATTCGGCAGCCGATTTCTTCAAATTAAAGCAGAAAAGGAGAGCTTTCCGCATATGCTCTTTTTCTGGCAAAAAACTAAGTATGATTATCAAAGCAAAAATGTATGTTGCGGTATGAAACTACAGACGATGCACACTGATTAATGTTGCCCGATGTCAAACTCATAAAACAAAATAAGTATGTTGTGTCATGGTGGCTTATATGCTCAGTAATGCTGTTTATGAGCAAACAGCGGAATTACGCTTATACACCTGATAGTACTCGTGGTTACGTGCTCTGCAAAAAAGAGTGAAAGCGAATAGAACTTACGTAAATCCAATGCGGTGGCATCGAGAATCGTGAGGATCGCGCAGATAGCAGCAGCGATCGGCAGGTGGTCGTTCTTCATCCTCATCGACGGCTGGCTCGGCTGGAAAATTCAAATTATTCAGTTATTATAATTGTTTTATGATGTGTATGCGCATTTACGCACGCACGTACGCATATAGACGAACAACAACGATAAACTTGTATTAGGAATTGTCAAAGTATTTGATGATCCGCTATTTACCTCGGAATCAAAATGTATCTGTAGTAATACCATTAAAAAAAGATTAAGGGAACTTGATAACCTCGGAAAATTTCTCCACTTAGAGTAAAGTTATTTCTTCTATATTATGGACTCTTCTTCATACAATTTTTATACATAAAGTTTTCCTATGTCTTTAAAACTGACATAAATATTTAAACTGGTCAAAGTTATTGCACTGCTGAAGTGATATTTAACCCTTTGCGGTTCCAGCGCTCTTCACTGTTTCGTTCCGACTGGACCGCGTTGCATTCGCTGTGGCGGTCCAGTCGGTCAGCACGGATTTCGCCACTCGCTCATCCACTTGATATCGTTTATTTTGGAAAACATTTATGAAGTTACTAACGCAACGTACTTATGAATGGGCGGACATATACAATAAAATGTTAAGGTTATCTAAACATTATTTTTTATTCACAGCTTAAAATTTGACAATGGTATGGTAGCATTTAAAATATTTTCCAACGTGCGATCTCGGTTTTCTGGCGCAAGTTTCACATATATTATATGAAGTCGCTCTTCTGTCACCGGGAATTTTTCAATATGTACATACTGCACAGTCTTTGTGTTTACGCTGTGGATGCAGTATGAAGTGTTCCATCTAATCGCTGTTCCTCTTCGTTGCACGATAGTCGTTCTTTTTTGGCTGTTATACATAAGTCCCGACAAGATCAAGAAAATTTGTTCTCTAAATCGTTTGTCACAGATCTTATTGTTGTTGATATTAGTACATGCTTTGTACAAAATAAAAGCATTGACAATAGAGACATTTAATCTTCAGAAAAATAGTTTCCTCCACCATTTCAGCGATTTGCGAAGGAAGTAGTAGCATGCAGTATATAGATCTTCTAAATCAATGCTGCCCATATTTTTATTATATTACACTGTTGCAATTGGCTTCAAAATCAGCTGTTCTCTATTCCCACGTCTATTTCTTACAAATTCAGATTTCAATGTATCCCACGTTGATAACATTGACATGGCACGTTTATCATGCCATGCAAGCAACAATATTTCATTTTTGCCATAAGCAAATCTTTGCCCAATCCTCAATTTTGATGATTTCGTGATGACAGCTGTGTCTTTTCTGGTTGTCATTATCATTCCCGTCAAATAACATTTCAAATTAAACAATTTCAATCCAAATATACAATCTATCCGCTGTGTCGAGTGACGCTCGACATAGGACCGCAAAGGGTTAAGATATGATAGATACAACACGCATCTGTAACATTTAACTCAAGGATATTTTAAATATATTTTAAAATATATAAATTCGCACACGTGCGCGCGCACACACACACGAACACTAACCCTTTGCGCTCGAGGCCCTTTTCGCTTGGGCGAACCAGCAACTCGAGAGCACTCAGTCGCTCACGCTTATTTTATCAGTTCTCCTCTCAATTAATCAACCAAAGTTTTCAAGTATTGCATGTGTCTAAACGGCCGTTTGTTTATCTGCTTCTTTGCTAATTTATAAGGAATATATGAATTGATAGCCTTTCCTCATAATTTCCGTCTTCCTTCCCAAGCTATCTATGTATAGATATAATTTCGCTGTTATTGACAAAAAAGTGAACTCATCTTCATTCGAAGTAGTTTCTTCGTCGTGTTCCATGCTTATTGGGCTCAGTAACTTTCAGAGAAATATTTTGTATTTATATTTGTAATTATATTTGTTTTTAAGATAAGACATCTTTGTGGCTATTCTAAAATGCATTATGCCACTCGACACTTCATAACATTATACACAAAACGCCAGGAATAAGCCCGTGAAGCGATATTCGCTAGGCCAAACCGAAATAAACACCGTTATCGCTCAATTTACAGCATCAATGCGAGTGATGCCCGAAAGGCACTGCTCGAACGCAAAGGGTTAATAATTATACATATTAGTTAAATATATATTAATGTGTACATGTCACCATGTGCAATATTTCGTGGTATCCACGATCCGACTTGCGGTACTCATTGCCCGTGACCGAGAGAGGGTCAAAGTCGTAGTCTGCGACTCTCATTTCGCCAGCCAGAATCGGAGCAGCAGTATCGCGTCGTATCAGCGGCAGAAGCTATTTTGCGCTTCTTATTGAGTCTGTTGTTTCTTGTTGAGTCTCGTGTTGTTCACAGCCAGTAGGCAAAAAGCCTAACTCTTTCGAACGTAGTTATGTTAATTCCTACTCAGTCATTTCTTACGTACCGTCCCGGAAAAAATCGAACTGAACCGAACCGCTCTAAATCAACGTAAACCAAATCAAAACACCAGTGATCAATTCCATAGCTATAAAGTTTCGTTGATTTAAATTCCGCACACTGTTAATAGTCAGCATTGTTAGTTGTAATCTTTAATATAAAAAATAAATATCTGTAGTTGCACGACACTTTGAGTGTTCTTCATTTGGAACCAGTGGAACACACATGATTACCTGAGAAGGTCACTTTCTTCCTAATTCACCGATGACCCGATTCCCTTAATACGTGGAATGCCATGGGAGCACCGGTGGCCGGCACTCGGTTTAGCTGTAGCGCCGCGGGGGTCATCGGTGACCGGCGATGCAACCAATAGTAAAAATGCATCATTAGAATAAATATCAATAATGTTAACTTTTCCAATAAAACCATTTTAATTATAATGGTGTGAAGAAATGAATGCCATATAGAACATATAAAAATAATTTTTTTAACACATGAAAAATATCCATTTTATCTGTTGACGCCATGGGCAAACCACGTAAAATGCGCGTGGTACTCGTGTTAAGGAAGACGTATTATAATATGACTTTCATAGTTATAAACAGTCTTCACACAGTCCTTTGTGTTAAAGGTATAGTTTATTAGTATTATACCTATAGTTTATTTAATGTTAAATTGTAATCCCGGTGCGTTGTATGTTGTACAATCTTTTGAAAGAAAAACGATGATCACTATAAAAATATAAAAAGTCATACATTATGCAAAAACATATAAATAAACCATATGCTATACAACCGTTCGGTATAGTCAAATGCGTAGAATATTATACAAAACCTCATTTCTGCATTTATGTGCATTCGGCAATGATGTTTTTCTTTGCGATAGATCTACTGTTACTAGTAACATCTTAAATACTAGTGGCGGTTTATTTAACGCTAACAAATCTAACCTCTGAGGCGTAAACAAATACGACGTACATGGAGAATGTGTCACCAGAACATGCCCTCTTTATTATACAATACGTTGGTAGTTATTATAGGCGGATTAACGGCCTCATAAGCGAGGGATGAGGTAACACGGTACTTTGCGGAGAAAAGCCAACCTGTTCACCTGTCCTGCCTTACCGACGTTCCTACTTTATCAACCATATCCGACCAATCCATCCTCTTTCTACCGTACCGGCCATCCCTTGCCAATCTACCACCTTTCTACTTGATCGACTACCACCTGTCGATCTACCAGCTTCGAATATAACTGACCACCCCTTACCGATCCATCCACTTTCAATGTGCCGGACCTCTTTTCTTCCTGTACATCCTCCACGATCTATCACACGCTTGTTCCTAGAGTTCGGACCTAGTGAGAATTATCGGTATCGTCTTCGTTTCGTGGATGAGCGCGGTTTATTTGAGCAGGGTAAATATTGAATCGTAAATGTGTGTAGTACACACTAAATTAGTGATTTGTTCTGTGACCCCTGAAGAGAAGGAAGGAGAAGTTGAAATACGACCGTTGAGGTTCCAGGCGGCAATGAGTGGCTGGACCTGATTTATTGATTCTATGATCGACATGCGCGCGATTTACAAACTACGCTGTAACATAATCATGCTCGGTGCAATACATATTAATATATTAATTTGCATTTTTTATACGAACAGACAAATATAACATTACGGAACCTAATATAAGTTATTATCAGTATAAGGAGATGGAAAATGAGGGTGTTAGCTATAAAAATTGAAAAAATATCCTTCAAGAAAAAACCTAGGCATTTAAGTTATTTGATTTTCAATTTGGAGTTCATAGATTTTTTCGCAGTGTATTAAAAAATGAAGTGAACATAAAGCAAACGATATCTTACTTGTTATAATCGTTCAAAGAACGGATGTCTAATGTATAGAGAGGCCCAACGCCCTTCTTCATTGAACAATAACCCTTACATTAAAGCATTATTATTCGCAATGTCTGCTTTCTTTAATGCTTTGTTGAAAAACGCGGTAAACAAAAATAGTCAATTAATTTTTCATCATTATTCAGGAATTATACCTACAATAATGTAATATATGTGGGAGTTCTACCTCTTTTACACACCTAACTTCACAGAAAATCATTCTCGGGTAGGAAATGAGTAATAAATATGGCAGGAAGAAGAAAAAAATAATCCGTACATACAATTGTGGGCTAAACAAAATTTCAATAATCTTTATATTCATTACACGGTGAAGTTGGTCGGTCAGGATTTGCATGAATCATGACGAAGCTGTATTATTTCCTTTTTCTCGTTACCCCGCTTTATTTGTTTGTAATAATAATAGCACGATAACCGCATCCACAGCCCTGTCAGCCTTACAGAAAATCTTCCTCGATGTAGGATGTGTGTAATAAGTATGCTGAGAAGAAAAAACAATATGTACACATTATTATATGTCGAAAAAGGACAACATTTTCATTTATATATTTACTTATTATATTATGAAGCTGATCGGTCCATCTTCTGTGAACATCGTGGCATAATTGCATAATTTTTGTTTCA
Organism: Ampulex compressa; assembly: GCA_038496175.1. Lineage (NCBI taxonomy): Eukaryota > Metazoa > Arthropoda > Insecta > Hymenoptera > Ampulicidae > Ampulex > Ampulex compressa. Next base: position 44,980 of record JBCFXI010001124.1, read on the forward strand.
TCGTTATACCATTTATGAAAAGAATCATATATTACTCACCACTTTCATATAAATAAACATCGCGATAATAACTCATCTACTGTAACACTTTTTTGAATGATAACGCTTAGACAACGGTACTTCATTCGAATGACACAATCCTATCTAATACAATATTGTATCGGTAAAGTTAAGCACTGAGTAAACAATCTGACGATCGGTACACGAAGGAATTCTATATTCCACACGACCTCAATATCAATAAAGGTTACTATAATAATTTATCCATCGTAGCACTTTCTTTTCGAACAGCAACCTTTAGACTACAGTACTTTATACGAATGATGTCACACAATTTATTGCGGTATTGCATCGGTGATGATATATATCGGCATAAACATTGTATCAGGTGGTATGGCCAGGAAGATAGTATGATAGGATAATACCTATCTTCCAAAATTGGAAAAGAAATATGCGCTTCTAATCGGTGTTAGAGAAGAGATTGCGATGGTGGGGCGGAGAGGGGTGCAGTAGGAAAATGACAAAACTTTTACCTGCACTACATATTAATACTGTGCATATGCATTAAATGAAATACATTGAACGTACAACTTTCACAGAACTTCACTCTTTATAATTGATCCCCCCCCCCGTCCAATTATGCTATTTCACTTATATTAATCATTAACGCAACCTTACCTTGCATACTTTCTTTATCACCCTCCAAGAATTTAGGTAATGACATTTTTTCTATATTATATAGAAAATCTAGTCATATCGCTCGACGCCGTTGAAAGCGGTTTTCGATTTTATCCTCTGCAATCGTGGTATATTGAGGGCCCCGTTCTTCACGCAACTTTTTAGCACGCAACACGTTTCCGATCCCTTCAGTTACCCCACCCGACTCATGAATCTATCCTACCTCGTTCCATGCTTCCTCAATGCTCTTCTTGTGCTTCTACCCCCTTTCCAGTAGCTTTCGCCAACCATTCTCATGTTACTGGCTGCATATGGCCTTAAATTTAAACCATCACAGCCTCTCACAATTCCATCTTCCCCAAACTTCTATCTCTTCCCTACTCATCTCTATGCACTTTAACTTATTATATATATTCATATAATAATATGAATTAATTGTACTTAACTTTAACTTAACATACATATTCATATATTATACCAATTTGTAGACGAAATAGCTCCAACACAGTTGTTATTTACATCTACTAAACATTGCTGATTTAAAGGATCAGCTAACATATTTCTTGCACCAAGCTTGATTTTAGAAAAGACTTATAAAATAGAGTTGATCATTGGAGAATATCCTGGTAGAAAAACTAGAGTGTGCCTTGTCTGACCAGCAAGAACACGCACTTTCCTACACCTTTTGGATACAACGTTGTCCAAAATGAACCAAACTTCGCCCTGATGAACGTCTTTTAATTTCTGAAATCATCTTTGAAGAAAGTTGCAGAGTTTTTGATTTCGTACTATGTAATTAACATTAAGTATTTGATATTTTTAAATATAATACAAATGTGAAAGTACTTAATTTGCAAAAGGATGAATTTTAATTGCAAAATGGTGAATTTAATTTGAGAAACGTGTAACTAAAGTCCGTGACGTACACTGGCCTTACGGAAAAGCTTATGGAAAAGGGAAATCGAGAAACAAACGACAGCGACATGTAACATTTGCATGTTAGTGAGCCAAATGTTAGATCTGCGATAGTAAGAGAGAAAGGCATAAGGGTTTTTAGAAATCTTAATAAAGAAAAATGAGAGAAACCAAGCGCCCAAAAGTCAAGACCCATAAAATTGCATCTTTATCGCAGAAAACGACAAGAGCTTCCGAGAGTCCTCAAAGGCGTCTATTCATTGTCAACGCCTAGGACTCTAGGACCCTCAAATAGAAAAAATCTAACGCACATGCCATAGATACACGTGCAGGGCCTCGTCATACCCTGCATTTTTCCGCTAGGAAGGGGTAGTTTTCCAATAGTATATAGACGGGAAACCTTCAGGACGCGCGGGTTTATTACTAGTAAAATTTCGACTTGGCCGGACGTTTGTTCTCGGAGTTTCTCTCGATCTTCCTGATTCAAACATAAGTAAGAATTACCTTAGCACTCAAATTTCCTTACGAGTTCTCTTCGCGAGATACTGAAATTCAAGATATTCCTTAAACATTTGAGGCGCATTAAATTTGAGTATCGATAGTTTGAGAATATCATAGGGATCCCGAAGCTTACGATTCTCGTAAACGTTCTGAGGTGCATTAAATTTGCGTATCGGTGTTCTGAAGAATCCGAGGGATTAAGAATTTTAAGACACCCTGAGCGATCTTGCGACAAATTTGCGATCGAAAGCTCCGGACTCGGGGCTTAGACGGAGAATCCAAGAAACATTCATTTACCTATTGGAAAATCGTCGAGGACCACGATTCGTCCCGATCTAAATCGTTTTCGGAAAGCTTGAGGCGCATTAAATTTGCGTATCGGCGGACCCCAAGCGATCAATCGGTTTGATGAGTAAACAATATAAACGTAAAATACACGGTGGACGGAACTCAAAGGTTAAGCATTTGTATAATAAATTAGAGAAAATAATAAAAGTCTTTATTGCGAAAGAAGATTTCGTTGATACCTTTTTTCAACCTTCACAATTCGCCCAAAATCATTAGTCCATTTGCCTCATCTCAGGGGAGTGTCGCGTAGACACGCTTGACACAAAAACGTAAATTTCATTACCTTAAAATCTCGGAAAATAAATCGGGAAGACGCGAGACCGCGACATAAATTCGACAGTCGCGGATAGTCCGTGACAAGTCCTCGTCTGGTTGATGTAAATGGTCAGATTAAGTATATAATAATTTTATATGCATGCACAAATCAATTTCTTTTTTTATCAAGAATAATTAGATGGTATTACTTCTTTCGGATTAACAAAAAATTTTTTATTGCACAGGAAAGAATCACACTACCAAATAATGAAAACAGTAGATCTTTCCAAAGGTGAAAATTTAATGATATTCTACCTAATAAGCACAAGTATATAGAGATTATTATGCACGATAGTATTATAGAGCACCATCCAGAAACTAATAATTACGGATGAAAATATAAAATTGTTAATGGCTATAAAAGTGAAAATTGAATAAGATCGCTATTCCACCTAATATAGAAAGCATTGTGTGATTTACCTCGTTTTAAACATGATCCAGAGGTAGAGAGTCATGTAATTTAGAAATATGGAGGTGTAGAGGCAGGGAAATCAGGTAAGAATAAAAGGGGTGTAGAGAAACAGGTTGTATAAGGAGATTAGAACAGCGCCAGTATCGAGCTATTTGCTGGAAAAAATAAATGATGAGTAATGAATAAGAGCGACGAAGATTACACTGGGATTTTTGGTGAAGAAAGTGTGTTGTTTGGATGGGGGGAGGGGGTAGGTAATGCAGGGTGTGTAGGAGACACAAAGCCATAGAACGGGAGGAAGATGGAAAATGAGAGTGGTGCGTGAGTAGGGGTGGGGGGTGAGTCTAGAAACAAGCATAAGTGTAAGAGAACACTAAGAACACTTGAGAATAGCAAGAGAGAATCGTGGATTAGGAAGCTGTTGGAAAGGAAGAGCAGTGAGGAGGGCAAATAACAGAGAAGGGGGTGAGGCAATGGGATGGAGACGATGACTGACGGTGAATAAAAACCATAGTGAAACGGTCAAATGGGATCACGGGGAATGAAGTGCGTAGTATAGAAGATTGGTGAGGGTGGGACTGAGAGGGTGTGATGATCTGAATTTCGGGCCAGACGCGGCTGATAATATGAAGATGGTTAGCGAAAGCTGGTGAAAAGGAAGTAGACGCACGAAAAGAACGTTAAGGAAGCATGAGAAGAGGTAGGATAGATCGATCAGCTGAGCGGGGTAAATAACAGGGTGGGGGGGAATCGAAATCGTGTTGCGTGCGAGGGAGTTGCGTGAAGAACGCGGCCCTTCATACACCGCGATAGGACAGGATAAAACCGAAAACCGCTTTCAACCGCGTCGAGTGATATGACTAGATTTCATACACGATATAAAGAATATTTAATTACCTAAATTCTTGAAGGGTGATAAAGAAAGTATGCAGAATATGGTCGCGCTAATGATTAATGTAAGGGAAATTGCATAATTTGGGGGGGGGGGGTTAGACAATTACAAAGAGTGAATTTCGGTGAAAGTTGACATGCAATGTATTACATCTAATGCACATGCACAGTATTAGTATGTAGGGCAGAATAATGTTTTGTCATTTTCCTGCCGCACCTTTTTCCGTCCCACCATCGCAAGCTCTTCACCAACACGAATTAGAAGCGCACATTTCTTTTCCGCTTGTAGGAAGTACGCATAATGTGGCCATACTAACCAAGACATCGTGCATGCCGATGACTATCGATTTTGCTATATATCATCGCTAATGTAATGACCTAATAAATAGTGTGACGTCATTCGAATAAAGTGTAGTCTAAAGGTTATAGTGCGAAAAAAAGTGCTACGATGGATTATTATAGCACCGTTTATTGATATTGAAATTGTGCATGATATAGAATCCCTTCACATACTAACCGTCAGATTATTTATGCAGTGCTTGGTTTCACCGATATAATAATGTATTAGATAGGACGATGTCATTCGCATCATGAGCTGCTGTCTAAGCATTATTGTTCAAAGAAGTTTAGCAATTGGTGTCTTATTTACGCGATGTTTATTTACATGAAAGGTCATGACTAATGTGCGGTCCCTTTCATAGATAGTGTAACGATGAAACAGAAATTATGAAGCTTTACTCCTACTAAATAATATAATAAGTAAATAAATAACTGAAAATGTTGTTCTTTATTGGCATATAATAATGTGTACAAATTTCTTTTTCTCACCATGTTTATTGCAGGCTTCTTATACCGCAGAAATTTTTCTCTGAGGGTGGGGTGGCGGTGGAGGCGGTTATCGTGCTATCGTTATTACAAACAAATAAAGCGGAGTAATGAGGAAAAGGAAATTACATAATTATGAGTAAAGAGATTGGAATTTGTTTAAAGCGACAATCATATGTGCAGATTACTTTTTCCTGCTCGCATAAAAGTAGAGTGACGATTTCTATTTACCTCGTTTTAATAAGATATTAAACAAAGCAAAAATTGCAAATAATAATACTGCAATTTAAGGGTTATTGTTCGATAAAGGGAGTTGTCTCTTTCCATATATTAGGCATTCATTCTCTGAACGATGGCAATAAGTAAAATACTGTTTGTTTTTTGTTCATCTCACTCTTTAATAAAGCATGAAAAAATCTATCAATCGCAAATCACTAAGCACTTGTGAATAAATCAAGATGGAGGATCGTCGCATCAATCAAGATGGAGGTGCGTTGCATCAATTATCGGAGACGCGCATGCGTATTACACATATTTACGATGTAGTACTTTTCCCGTTCAAATAACTTGAGGTGATCCACGACGACGAGGACAATACCAATGATGACGATACCATTCGGTATGAACTTCAAGATTAATCGGGTAATAGATCGCGAATAGCAATATTGAAAGCGGGTGGGAGAGTCGGTAAGGTAGGAAAGACTTGAATCGAGGGTCGGTAAAGTAGGACTTAGGATTACCCCACCCCGTTTGAGAGGCTGTCAACCGCCTATTATGACTATTCACGTTGGTCCTCCTATCTCAGGTAAACATCTAGATCTAAAAACTTCGCACACCACATTGCTATGTTTTATACAATCGAAGTTCCTTTAGGATTATTTAATATTACGTAACAGAATCTGTTCCAATTTTTTTTCTTTCTTTTTTAGCTAATACTAAAATATTCAATACTTTTTCCGTTCTATCGTGCACATAATACGTTCTCCATTTTACTTACTTTTTTCTACCAACCTTTATGTTCCGCGCTATAACATTTAACACTATAGTACACATGCATCCAGCATGACTGACATTTTGTTTAGAAGTCTTTACAACGCTTCCAAACAGTTTTGACTAGTTTGATGGCCATGGAAGAAACGATTGAAGAACAATTGAGCAGTCTTAATTTGTGGCGAAGTTCCCTTTTTTTGATGAGGGTTCCTTAGGCTTGCATATACCAGATGTACTATAAACCATATCGTTGCTAGGACATACTGAGGTCAAATAAAGCCTGTAACATCTACTTTACCTAGTGGGGTACGTTACTTATATATACTGCCATATATATATATATATATATATATATATCGGCGCTATTGGGCACGGCCGTCACTACTATTCGAGTTTTCATTACGGTTAGATGCTACAGTAAAGTTCACGACAGTCTCGACCTCTCTACGCTTAAGTTTTAACCCGTAAGATTCAATCATATTGTGTAAATATTCTTAATCGAGTTTTTCTCCATCCAGTAGTGGACATCACGATATTTGTAAACTACCTAAGGTTCACTCGACTCCGTATCGGAAAGTGTGCAAATATCTGGAATCAACCAACATTTAATTTCTTTCGTAATCAGAAGGTTCCAATTCGTCCTGATCGAAAATAGTTTTTGGAAAGCTTGAGATGCACTCGCTTGCATATCGGCGGACCCCCAACGATAGGATTGATTTGATGAGTAAACACATTAGGCGAAAACTTCGCGGTGGACAGGAATTCGGATTTAAGCCTTTTACCTTGAATTTGAGAAATTAATAAAACTATACTTTTAAATCGGTAAAAACGATGGATCGTGGCAGTTATAATAGATTCTTTTTTACCTTTCCTACCCCAACTTTATTTAAAATAGATAGAAAACAAACGATTTATATATGTTATACACGCATTAGGTCAAAGCAGCATATAAAAACTTGTTTTCCTTGCATTTTAAACTCAGAGTATGGTGACAGTAATAAATCTGAAATTAATTCTGAGTTGACAAAACCCTGCATAAAAAATAAATACAAATCCAAAGAGTCGACACAGATCATTTTACAGACTGGAATAGTGCCAAAGTACTAAACAAAGGAGAAGATTATAGGAAGATATTAATTTTCGAAAGGTTACGTATCAAGACTTCCCGTAACATTTGGAATCCACAACAGGACACGGCTGATTTATCTATGTGCTTTGATGTTCTGCTTAATCGTCTGATGGAGTCATTTTATCCCGTTAACTGTTCGCACTTATTAAATTAGATACATGTTAGTGATAATATTGTGTAATAGTTTTCACCCGGCACTACATAACAACAAATTACATCGTTTTCTGTTCTGCCGCACATTAATGAGTCTCCAGCAAACATGTTAGATTCGTCAATATACTTGGGGGGATTTTTATCTGCTTTTCAACAAGTAGTAGTAGACACACGTACTCTTAGACAGTACACCGATTTTTACCTTAATGGTGATGGCCGGTAAGTGTGGTGAGGTTATGGCGCCTGCGGCCATGTTATTCATAGATGATACTCCACTATGCGTATACACGGACCCATTAATTTGTTCCACTACACCTAAAGGGGGGCAAGGGGAAGCTGAAATACGATAGTGGAGGTGTCAAGCGACAGGGACCGGCTGGACCTGGTTTATCAACTCTACGATCGACATGCGCGCGATTTAGGAACTGCGCAGAAACTTATAATCATGGCCGGTGTAATAGATATTAGTATATTTAGTTGCATTGCTCATAGAAAAAAGCGGAACCTAATGTAACTTACTGCCAATATAATAAGATGGAAAAGGAGGGTGTTAGCTTTAACAATTGAAAAAATATTTTGCGAAAAGAAACTTTTGCACCTTAGTTCTTTCATATATGGACCGTTTATTTTGAAAGTGGTGTAAGTCCATTTTCTCTTGTTTCTCAATATGGGTTAATATTATCGATTGTGGCAATGTTTCTACTAATTTATCAATATGTAATTTGATTATATAAATTTGTTTTAGGCGAATTTAACTAAAGTAATGTATATTTACACCACTTTCAAAATTAGTCAATCGTAAAAATCGTTTAACTTCAATTTTGAATTGATCAATTTTGATTCAAATATCACTTAAAAAGCATTTGATATTAATCCAATTTTGTTTACAAATAATAACAATAAATAAAATAGGAGTAGTATTTTTTAATTTTAACATTAATAATATTTATATATCGTTAGACTTAATAAATGATATTGGTATTCTCTTTTCATGTTTGTCATGTGCAGTGTTTTGAAATATTCATGACATGCAAGAGATACATAAAGTAATAATAGTTTCATATTTTTATATTTTTTGTATGTAATAGGTCTTGCAATGCGATACAAAGGCGTCAGGGCGATTTTTTCAAATTTTGGTGGTCTTTTCCGACATGTAGGTGTTTTAAGTCTTAAATTCTTAAATCCAAAGTATTAAATTCTGTCTCCTGCATTGATGTTTTATGTAAAATAGAATACGGTGCACTTTTGCAAATTCTCATCCAATATATTTCCAACCAATTTGCTTTTTTTTCTATCAGTGTTTCATCTTATCGGTTTTTTAATTGCGTTTTGTATATCGTACAAAGGTAAAAAGCAGTAGCCACTGACCTCACCACCTGTCTATCGAAATTGGACTTATGCCACTTTCATAATCAATGGATACGCAATTTCGTTTATCGGCCAATATTAAATTCAACAAAGCGTTGGTATTTTTTAAGGTATTAAATACTAATTAGTCATAAACAAAAAGTTTACACTAAATTAAGCATAAATAACGTGATATCTCATTTTTTTTTTTAAATAGACTTGCAACACTTTCAAAATAAACGGTCCATATGTTCTTAACATCAGATGTTTCGCCATTTGTTCAAACGGAAAAGAGCTTTTGCACGTGCGAAATTTTTATTCGAAATATGTATAGTATGTTCAAATATGACGTGATTAGAAGTATGTGGTTTCCTATGGGCAAAGTGGGCGTTTTACCTGTGGTTTATGGGGCTAGATCGGTACTTATTGTCCGAAACAACTAGTCAATATGTCGTCGCATATAGACGCCTTCGAATATATTAATATTCTAGAAAACGTATCACTGCCCAGTGTTCATTGCAATTTACAGTAAAGACAATCTGCCTATTTTTTGATTAGTTCAAGATACTACTATCTTGTACGTTTCTCCCATATAGTAAAACATTGGTTTTCACAACACTCTGAAATATAATACTTCTCGATTAGCCAGCTAAATCCCCGGATTTTAATGTAGTAGAGAATATTTGAGCAGCAATTGTGAAGTGGTGGGATACTAGCTGTAAGGGAAATAGAACGCAACTGGTAGCTCATGCTCAGAATGAATGGCCGAAACTTTTTTTCACAACTACGTGAATCAATAGATCAAAAATTAAATCAGGTAGTTGTTCAACACGGATGGTGGACGATTGTTATATAATTCCTTTTTTCCATAACAATAATGCACTTTTCTTCTATAGCTATAAAATGGTTCTTTTCAGAGCTGTGGAACGATTCTTGTCAGAACCACAATTAATTTTAAGTTGCAACAATCGGTCGATCAATTAGTTAGGAAGACATACGAAGCAAGGCAGATGCAAAAGATTCTTCTTGAAGGAAATTTTTCTAATTTTTAAGGCTAACACCCTCTTTTTCCATCTCCTTGTACTGACAATAGCTCATATTAGGTCCCGTAATATTATATTCGCCAGTTTCTATGAATAATGCAACAATATATATCAATATGTATTATACCCAACATGATTATCAGTTTCTGCACAGTTCGTAAATCGCGCTTGTGGATCGTAGAGTGTATAAATCAGGTGTAGCCGATCGCTGCCGCTTGACACCTTCACACTCGTATTCCACGTATTCCGGAACAAATTAATGAGTCCGAGTGTACAATGTACAATGTAATATATAACAACAAAAGCAGCTTATACATCTGTATGATGTTGTTTCCTCATAATGTTCATATTATTTTTCACAATTTCTCCATTATCAATCATCCAACCAGTCAGGGTAATTAATAATAAAAAGTCAATCAATTCTTTTTTGTATTACGGTCCGTTTGTGTACAGAGGGCGAGGGGGGGCGTCGACAGATGGACATTAGTCCGTGATCGACATCCCACCATGACCGTACATCAGCTTGATATGCATAATACCCGATAAAAATGTATAATGTATAATAAGTAACAATTTTATAATAAAATAAAAAAGAAACAAAAAGATAAAAAAGTGAAAGTGAATTCTCACAAAAATATATGTACGTTCTGTTTATTACATCGATTATCGATCTCAGATAGACCCGCTAGTTCTATAGAGGATCGCTATATGTAAATAACTTCTCATTCAGATCCCACTCCTCGACCAGGACGATTACAAGATAATGATCCGTAAGTATGCAATTTTATCCTCAACTTTTCATACTTTGATATGGGATTAATCCTTACTTAGTTTTAATAAAGTGTTTCCTCTTTCCTTAATAAGTGTCAGTGAAAATTGGAGGATGTGAGTGTTTTCTAATAATTCGCTTCGGTTATCTATTCATTTCTTTTTCAAATTAACACGTGTGTTTTGTTTTCTCATGTCTGATTTCTCGGATTAAATGAATAGGAATTTAAATTAGATGACAGCATCTCTGAGATAGTATTTCGTTGCAATTTATAGCAGAACGATACCAAGTTTCGACGTTTTCCACAAAGATTGTGCATTATGAGAGGGAAACACTCAAGTATATTTTTCTCTTTATCCACCATTGTACCCAATATCCGTTAATGTACGATATAAGGATAATAATATTAGTTTATTACCACACGCTACATTGATGTTTTTGCCCTTTTAGACGTTTGTTCACCATGTTTGTAAATTATTACAGTTAATTTTTTTTAATAAATTCCGAAGAGAGCCACGGACCAAAATGACCGAAACGGAAGGTGTTATTACATTATTCCACAGAAAAGAACATTTATCTTTCACATGTGCCGTTTTAAAAAAGAAATAAAATTTTAGATATCATGACTTCTAACTACTTTCTGCTCGGAACTGTACTATATATATCTTGAAAAAAATCTGGTCCTTGCGAGCAATTGGAGTGGAGTGGACGGATGAAATAAACCAACGAGTAGTTTACAACGTTTCAATTCAATTGTGAGGCTTCATCAAATATATTGAATGCTATAATATTAAAAATTAACATACAATGAACATGGATAAAATCAAAATGTGTGTATATAGGTTTAAGAAGGTGTGGGTGAAAATAAACAGTGTGTGCTTCCTTGAATAAGTGCATATTTGAGATCAGATCCGAGGATACTATGAAAATGGACTGGACGTTATGAGTGAAAGAATCGGTGGTAGAGGAGAAGTAAAAGAGTATACAACAACCATTATTGTTTTCTATTTAAGGGAACCATGTAGAGAAGATGAAACATACCTTAGTGATTTGTAAAGACAGCTTTTGCTATTTAGGCCATTTTGAGTGCGAAGGTGTAAGGAGCACATAATAGCCAAATTATCAATCTGTGTGTATTCTAAAACGTAATCTTAGCTAAAATTGGGGAATTTTAAAGGCGGCAGTGATATAGACGTTAGGACCGTTATTCGAGGTTTTGTAGTATCAGCGGGAAAATTTCTGCACGAGAAAATTATTATATTGTTGTGTTGGGAGATATTAACTGATGACTCCATACATGTTCTTGGGAAATAATAATCACGATAAACAATTCACAACACAACACGGGAATATTTATTGGTACAGACAGAATATCTCTCGCGATATATCACGACTGTACTATGGCGGACTGTCCATGTTTACAAATCATTAATGTATGTTTCATGTTCTCTACATGGTTCCCTTAAGTACAAAACAATAATCGTTGCTGCATACTCACTTTCCATTTCTCCCCTACAACCAATCCTTTCACTCATAATGTTCAGTCCATTTTCATAGTATACTCAGCTCTGATCTGGAATATGCACTCATTCAAGGAAGCTCACACTGCGTATTTTTATCCACACATTTTGATTTTTCCATGTTTATAGCATGTTAATTTCTTATATTATAGCATTTATTATTCCCAATGAGGACTCACAATTAAGTCAAAACGTAAATTACTTGTGGGCTTATTACACCCGTTCACTCTACCGAGGACTAATTGCTCGCAAGAACTAGTTTTTTTAAGATATAAAATAGAATTTGTAAAAAGTTACTGTGTTTGTGTTTGACTTATGAAGTGCCACTTTATGTTGTATCTTGTTTCGAAAATGCAAATCGTACAATTGATATGAAGATTACTTTTTCTACATTCCGGACTAAATCGAAAGTGATGTCTTGAATTTGTGACATTCAATACTGAAAAAAGTCGAAAAAAGTCGAAAACGTCGAAAATAATATTAAACGCTTTCAGCATTTTCAAACTTTCAAACAAAATGGATTTGATAATAAAAAACCAAATAATATCAAATCAATTGCAAATATCATTGCATCATACATTAGATTTGTCTAGGATCCTCAACCACAGGTTATACCGGATTTCTCTTTTCACCAATGCATTCACAGTGCTACTATTGATATTAGTATTAAAAACATTTTCTCGAAATTCAACAATTTATGTACATCCCAAGTTAGGGAATTGACAGGACATCCCCTCACATCCTGCAATTCCATTTTGTCATGTGCATTATGGCTTACTTTCAACGCCACATTATATCATAAGACATTTCCAAGAGACTGAAATATTATTTTAATTATGGGAATTATTAAATTTGACGAGACATCTTATGTTAGAAATTACTGAATGATCTACGCTATTGATATTGTTCCAAAAATGTTTGAAACTTTCATTCTAGACATTCTTGCGTCTACCATTAAGAATGTGATGTGTAATGGAGAACATTAATTTATGCGTGCGTTATCTACTTTTTGATTCCCACCGTTTGTTGTCACTATGCATTAGCCAGGCTTAACCGTACTAATCAAGAAGAAACCATTTGTATTCATTTGCAAAAACTTTTGATACTGTAACTCGTAATATTCTTGTATCGAAACTATCTTCATCAAGTTTATGCAATCCATTGTTATTGTGGCTTGTGAGTTATTTGTGATCGTATGTAAATTGTTTGCATTGCCAAATAGTATTCCTTTTCAATCAATGCCGCGTCAAATGTTTTTTAAACTTCACATTTAGTGTCCACGTTTTTTATCTTATTTATTCATCATATAATTAGTGTACTTTGGCCTAGAAAGTTTTTATTAATCGTCAGGAATCTTAAGCTTTGTAAAAAAAGTGGTATGTGTCGACGACTATAGTTTATTCTAAAAAAAATCTCTATAATATTTAATATAGAATCAATTGTATATCGCTAAATATTAATAAATATTATTTAATGAAGTGCTCACGGAGGCAATTTCCGATTAGGTACGAGTAAAAACTTACCAGTATGATACTGCTTTAGATTTTCGAGATTCAAAACATTAGTAAACTCGAGATAAACCCTCAAGATAAACACACTTACCGGGTAGTCGGTAGTCTTCGGTGTTTGTACTTACGCCGCTTATAGTCGGCGCTCGTATGTACAAGTCGTCGCATGCAATCGCGTCGTGTACACATGAAGTCGTCATATATACAATCGATGCTCGTAACGAAAGGGTTAAACTGTTGTGTGGCACGACCCCCCATCCTATTATTACGAAGCTTGAATCTATTATACTGCTTACGGATGGTACCTACTTTACGATACTTAAAACTGTGGCTTAATCTTATGGGACCTAATGCTATGAATTAAAGCTAATGCTTCGTATACGAAGAATCAATAATTTGTTCCGCGATGTTTCAAGAAGGTTAAAGACAACTTGAAATATGACCGTGTCGGTGTCAGGCGGCACGGACCAATTAATCCCGATTTATAGACTCTATAATCGACACGCACGTTATTTACAAACTGTAAAGAAATGTATAATTATGGTTGTTACAATACACGTTTATGTATTTAATTGTATTATTTATAATGCATATACAGCATTATAGAACCTAATATAACCGTATAAGCGTCTGTCGAGAAGGGGAGAAGAGAATGAATTTCGTCTTAGAATTGAAAAAATGTCCTTTAAAAAGAAGCATTTGCATTAGAAATATTACATGTCACAAATTCATTACATTAATTGCCGGACCGACTGTTTCAATATAAAATAAATAGTCAAACTGACATGAACTGCACCATAGCTCCGAAAAGAACCATTTTATAATCCTGAAAAAGTGCATTATAATTCTGGAAATAAGGAATTGATAATTGGTCCACTATCCGTGTCGTGCAAGTACCTGATTCAAGCCTTTCGATCAACTAGTGTTACAAAATCGTTATACGTAATAACTCTGTTGCAAAAGTTTCTTTTTAAACGACATTTTTTCAATTTTAAAAGATTATCCATTCTTTTCCCACCTTCTTATACAGACAATAAGTTTTATTAGCAATAGGCAATTAGTTATTCTGTAATTTTGTGTTTGCACGTTTATATTAATTATACAATAAAATATGTCAATGAATATTGTAACAAACTCAATTATACATTTCTGCGTAGTTTGTAAATGGCACAGGTGTCAATCATAGGGTCGATATATCAAAGGCAGTCGCTGCTGTCTGCGGCTGGCATGGTCGTATTCGATGTTCTCCTTGCCCCTTGACGGGTCGCAGAACAAATTAATAATTCCTTGTGTACTACGTGTTCAATTCGCGATTCAAGTCTGTTCAGTCGAATAGGTGTGCCTGGTCATCTCAAGTCCACTTAGACTGGTGTGGCCTTGAGGAGTTGAACAGGGGGGTGGAGGGCGGGGGTGTTCTTCAGTATGCATTCTGAATCGATGATTCGATAGTTGTCCTGAAAGATACACTCCTCAACAATCCATTCTGTTTTCGACCTAATAGACGATTTCGGGACCTCGGCTTTTTTACAGGTGACGTTTCTCTGTCTTGGCCTTCTGCCGGTTGCGGACGACAACTACAGCTTTGCTTGTCGCGGAGAGCACAGAATTGCAGGAATGGAAATACGCGTTACAGTAGTATTATACACTAATTAGACAATAATTGTCTAATTGTAATCCGAAATGTACAGCGATAATTTGATTATAAAATCGGATCAAATATATACAATTAATCTCGTTAAGTCAGAGATTTTTTACGCGTATAAAATCATGGAATCTTTTTTGAGTACCATGGCTACAATCCGATTACAAGTAGGTGATTTGTGTTAAGAGGTAACAAACAGTTTCCATAAAGTCTTCTGCATTACTTGATATTACTGCGGAATAACAGCAGCATTTTTATACATTTCTATCGAGACTTTTGATGGAAAAATGAGGGGCTGTAATAGTGTTATTGACATTCGACCTCTGTTGGTCTGGAGGATTAGCTATTACGATAAGAATTAGCATTGTTGCGAATTTTCTTTGATCCCGTCATTGTCGTCAAATTTGTATGTTACGAATTACCATTGTAACCAAATTTGTGTTATTTCTGGGATATGGAAAGGATAGGCAGCTTTTAGGTCAAATGTACCTGTGTGACACTCTACAGTCACATTGATATGATCGTTTTTGTGATGAGTTAATTTGTTGATAGAAATTTTTAGAGAAAGAATGTGTCAATGAATAAGAAGCTCATTTGCGGGAAAGAAACATTTATTTAAATATCTAATTCTATACAAATTTTTCTAATCGAAATTTTCCACCACCTCCTATTTTACGCATTTGTCTAAACGACTTGTTATACTAAAGGCTTCCTCCACTTCTTCAATACGCTCGCAAATCATTAGATGCCGAATATTGTAAGATACCTAAAAATTGTTAATGATCCGTGTTCAGCTAAGTATCTTCTAAGAGGGT
Source organism: Ampulex compressa (assembly GCA_038496175.1). Classification (NCBI taxonomy): domain Eukaryota; kingdom Metazoa; phylum Arthropoda; class Insecta; order Hymenoptera; family Ampulicidae; genus Ampulex; species Ampulex compressa. The sequence goes on from JBCFXI010001124.1 coordinate 60,781, forward strand.
GCACCTCGCTGTTAGGTTAATAGTTTAGACCATAGGAGAAAATACTGAACAAAGTAAAAAGATACATCGTATAAATTTACCACTGATACGACTATGTTTAATTGTAAATAATCAAGAGAGGGCGGGAAATGAAAGAACTGAGTAACCAAGTGGTCGCGCCGCAAGGTTACAAAATCAGAGTGCTCAATTAAGAGTGAGTCTCGTGTTTATGTATCCCAACAATCGTCGTTCAGGTACCCTCTCTCAAAACAAAGTGCATGATACACTGCCCCTTTTCCGGGTCCTTATAAGATTGGTGCTTGAATGTTTATCGAAGGTTGCGGTTCAATGGTATTATTTATTGAATCATGGCCGTTTAGGATTCGCAAAAGTTATTCTTAGGCGGATTTATAATCTAATCCCGTGTCATGTATAAGAAAAAGAAGTATTATAAACCCGATATGTCAAAGTAATATCGTTAATAACCCTAATTAAAAGAATGTTGTTCATTCTTTTCCATATGTTCATCAACATATGTATTATATTCATCAGATAATAGGAATTTTTATACAGAATGATGGAATATCTCGGTCAGCTTACGTGGCCCTGATCAAGCTGTAACGTTGATTAAAGAACATATAAAAGTGAATATTATTCAAATAATAATATATAAACGGTTTAGCGTAGATTTAATTTTCTACCTCTGATGGCAGATATGTTGTGTTTGACAATTCATCACTTACAGATTTAAATTCTAATACTCACAAGTTTTTTTGGTTGCTAGTTGGTTTTGAAAAGGTATGGTTAACATTGGAAAAGTTAAACAGGTGACTTTTACGGCGGTTTTCGATTGTTAATGATTGTTAACATAATTTGTACAAAATAAAGAGAATCACACATCAGGTAGTTAAACCAGATGAAACAATACCAACTCATAGAAAATTATAAAAAAGGTACACGAGATCTTGTACAAACATTTAAAATCTTAATAAAGTACATAAATTATGTAATACTATACACGGCGGCATAAAAACAACACGTAACACTATAATTCAAATATATTTATTTCTCAGAAACTGTTGACCTTTGGACCAATGTTTAATAAGGCTTTTTCACCGAGTATAAAGCGTTCTTTGTGCCTAAGCACAAAACAGTTTACACAAAACTCTTCATCCCCATAACACGTCACCACTGACTTGGATAATAACCCCAGTGCGTTACACCTTGTCGGGGCTCGTCAAGGGAACGAAGAGAGAAAAAGAGCGTGAGCTCTATATCGTTTATCGATAATTTTTAATGCTACGCGCATCGGGGAATAATTCTCTGCTGGCGTGATGCAATTGCACCCACTGCTGAGAAATTTATCCACCCTTCTTTCCCCTCCACTACCACCTCTCTTTGCACACTCTTCTGCTTTCTTCTGTCCCCTTTTGCTATTAATCTTCCAGAAGATCGACATTAATCTTGCGGAATATTGTTCGTGAATATTATAAAAAATGAATACTGATTATATACATGTTTGTATACTAGCATATATATATACGAGGGTGGTCTGATAAGTACTTAGCCTACAAAAGAAAAACGAAAATTTTGGAAAAGTGGCGATTTATTTCTCAACATAGTCTTCTTTTAGCTCGACTCGACTTGACCCAGCGATGCTCCAACTTCTTTAACCCGTCTGAAAAAAGAGGTTTTCTGGAGGTCTCGTTTTCACATTGAAACTCGTTAAACCAATTTTTGACGGTCGCCATCGAAGGAGAAGAGTCACCATAAACAGCACCTAAGCGCTCTTTGATTTCGCTACCCGATTTCCCGTCCAAAAATAAGAATCGAATCACCGAACAATAATTGCTCTTTTTCCATTTTTCTAAAATTCCTGGGCACGCCCGCTTTCAAACCCGGCCAAAGCAAAACTACAAGTTCGATTTGGCTGAAATGTTGACAGTAACTGTCTACGAGAATATATTACACGATAGTATATTTATCTTACGATAATGGCACCATCGGACGGTGAGGCTAAGTACTTATCGGACACGTACATTTACATATACACGTTCACATTTGCATCCAATTTCGTTTCTTTCAAGAAACACGTTTTTCAAAAAATCATGTAAAAAATACTGCAAAAAAGTATGCATATACCTTCATCTATGTTTATAGTAATATACAGTTATACACATATTTACACATATTTATGTATACGGAAGTTTAATACAAAAAAGTCAAAAGTGCTCTCTGATCCCCGTTTCTTTGGTATCATTCAAAAGGGTCAATATGTGCATTGTTACATGTGCATTGTGTAGCTATTTGCATAAACACACACACGCGCGTACTGTTACCTGCATTTAAGTAAAATTGCGGCTTTCTTTGGTATCATTCAAAAGGATCGGCATGTGTATTGTTACATGTGCATTGTGTGGTTATGTTTACATAAACACAGACACGCGCGTACTGCATTTAAGCAAAATTGGGGCAAAGCAAAATGAGGAATTTGTATCCAATCATTTAAAATGAAAGGCATACAACTGCAGACATATTTTTTATTCAAACGTATAATTTTTTGATGCGGTCATACATACTAATCCTGAGAATTCGACTTATCTATAATGTACGATGTACACAGCCTAAATGTTAGGATTTAATGAACTTCAAAGGCAGAGTTAGGCATGCTCAGCAAAGGATTTCCTTTGCTCATATACCGTCCAGCAGTTTTTTCTTGTGCACGAGTCAACATACGTATACGCAAATTGGTGTGTGTGTGTGTGTGTGTGTGTGCGTGCGTGCGTGCGTGCGTGCGTGCGTGCGTGTGTGTGTGTGTCATCTTTTTAATATATATATATATATTGAAAAAGTGAGGTCGAAGCTTGTCGTTTTGAATCATTAAAAATGTACATAACTTGTTGCACTAATTATGATTCAAATTTTATAGTAATATATAAACAGTTGTGCTGGTACTTAAATTCACGCTAAAATGTTTGGGAAACTAAAGATAGAATAAGGTAATAAAAATAAGAAATAGTAACACGTTTATTCAATGCTGCACAGTGAAAACAAAACTAATCATTTTATTTTGTATCAAAACAATAATAAAATAACGTCTTTAGCGTATTACTCCTAACCTCTCTTGCTCGATAGTTTCTAATAACACGTGATATTGCTCATAGCGAACACATCCATATAGTTATACAAATACTCCCTCTGATCTCTCTGGAGTTAAAGTTCTGTCGACGAGATAATACCAGAGTGATCAGAGGGAGTATTAGTATAAATGTACAGATATGCTTGGTATAATCATTATTATGCGTTATTAATAATAAAATAAACCTATTTTAAAAATTGTTTTAATGTATGGAATTGTTGAAACTGTGTAAGTTGAAATGATGTAAAATTAAATTATATTATAACACAACGAATAAAAATAAAGAATTCTCAAGGTTTTTGAATTGATCTTGCATCAGGCAAAAGGTGTCGATGATAACACCTTTTCACGTTTCGATGCATTGGTCCGTGGCCCTCTTCAGAAACCAATTTATTAACAGAATAAAATATACAGGCATAATTAGGTGGAATGTTATATATGATATTATAGAAAAGGGTAGAAAAACAATCAAGAGGAAACAATGGTATTACATTGTTTAAGTCATGTGGATGGAGCATTCACGTGTGCACTATTCAATAATTACGCGGAACAATTGCATGGAACCCGACCATAGTAGTTCCTTATACATATTGACTAAATATATAAATATACGTTCCCCGCGTGCGGAACACTAAAAAATCGGTATTACAATAATGTAATACAATATTGAGCTACATGTAATAGCTCGTGCAAGCGTCCCGCAAATAATTTGCAAATAATTATGTTACCGAAAAAGTAAAGTAAAATACTACTTAAAAAATGCAAAGCGTATTCAGCGGATATGAATTAAACTGATGAAGAAACGAAAATACCTATGTTTGTACAAAATAAGAACGATATTTACAATCTGGAAATTAAAATCAACATTCTACGTCTTACTTCGAATTGGGTAGGTGTACAAGTGTCTAGAACGGAAAAGGAAAGCAGCTAATTTCAATAGTGATCCATAATAAACGATGGCCAATCGATAGTTTAAGTGCCTATTTTCAAAATCTATAAACAAGAAGTGTGTGTCGGTAAGATAGAAAATTAGACATAGGAACATAGAGCATATAATCTAGTATATATATATGTATGTATGTATACATATATATATATTTATTTATTTATTTATTCATTTTGTTATTTATTATGATAAAAAGTTGATCAGTGAGAATTCCGCGAACGTTATGGTATAACTACATACATTTTCTTCCTCGTACTGTTTATTAGAAATAATAATAATTGGTGATATAATCTGTAATATAATTTATTAATCTGAAAATAATATAATTGGTGAATCAGTCATATGGTGATTCCTTACCTCACCATCCCAGCGATTTAAAAAGTATGACGCAAACTAATTTTTCGCGATATATATCAGGAATGGTTATACGGTCGTAGTAGTGCTGGAAGTTCGAGTTTGGATGCTTTTGGATTGGACATTTAAGATTTATCTCAACACATCGATGGAAATAAGTTTAAACCTATGTCAAAATGCATAAGCAAGATGCTAACCATGTTATGACTGTTGGTAACGTAGCAGAATCGGTTTCAAACCTGTTTTTTTTTTCTTTTGCTTACTACGCCAATGTTGCGGTGGTTTAGTATTGGAATGCAGCGATATTCAAGCCTTGCTATGACCGTGACATGTGAAACTCTATTTCCATGGCTTTCCTGCGGCTAGAGCATTTAACTTAATTAATTTCAATGGTCTGCAGATTAATTGAAAAGCGCTATTTAACACATCTTGCACGGGAAGCGACTAAAGTCGTTTTGCGCGGATTTCACATCTTGAGCGGAAAGCGACTAAAGTCATTTTTCACAGATTATCGATAGGTTTTTGTGATATTTTTACAATATGATCGAATAGATATGCGTTGAAAAAATACAAAACGTGCGTTGCAAGAATGAATTCCTATGAATTCGTTTTGTTGACGCAATTACGTTGTAATACACTAAAGATTTTGAGGAGTAGGTTTCCAAGTGCCTTGAGAAAAATGTTGGGTAGTTTTTTCTGGAGAGAGACTTTGTTAAGTTTTTGTTTCTTGTATATGCGGGATGTGTGATCCTTCTATTTCCAAAAAATAAAGGAAAATGCATTTGAAATGGGGATCGGGCTGTGGCGCAGTTGTTACCGCGAACGATTCATGACCCAAGATCTAGGACTCGATCCCCGCCGGCGGCCGCAGTTGCTTTTTTTTGGCTGTACAATCCAACTATAGTTCCTTACGTTACGACTGCCTCTTCCAGTCTTGCTCGAAGTTTAGGTGGACCCTTTAAATACCTATTTTAAATTCTACCGTCCACAAATCACAGCCCGCGAGTCCTCCTCTATCCCCGCCAGCCCACTGTGTCGAGCAAGCTCTGAGTTTTATAAATAGCGTTTTCGAATGATCCGACTCCATAGCTCATGAAATACTCATTGAATGACGATAGCGGGATCACTTGAATTCGCTTACAATTATATTGTTTCGCTAGAGGTCAGTCTGCATAATTATACTTCCTCACCAGGAGTATTTATATGTAGCGCTCGTTTGTTCCAAGCTTAATGTGACTTTTTTTAGACTAAAATCCTAAGGATGGACAAGGATAAAGTATAACGTGAAGATGAGGAATTGGGTATGGATATTTTAGCGGATTAGAGACTTTGGCGGCAATGTGCCCGCGTAAGATGTGTTAAACAAGTTTAAGACAGTAATAAAATGTATAAATGATATGTAGGTTTTGCTATGACATAGCGAAAACGGTTCGTATTTGCTTCGGAACTTTTCTTTTTCTTTTTTATTACGCCAAAATTAAGTAGAAGTAGTGGTTGGTTTTCGGATGCGATAACGTGCAAGGCTTGCTATAACTCACCTAGAGACCTAGGGACCTAGAGGTCTGCAGGCTACTGTATCTGACTCAGATCTTTTTTTTTCTTTTTCCGGTTTAGTACGCCACTGTATGGCTGACTCGTGTGTGATTATATTTTTTTTAGTGTTTTTTTCCGTATTAATTAGATTTATTGGAAATATAATTTGCGCTCACTCTTGAATGATTTACTCGCTTTGAATGCTTTCCTCGTGATCGTATTTATGTAAGCTTTGTCCCTTGCCCATACATGGTACAGCGAGAACGTCGCTCTTCTTACAATTTTAATCTTTTTCATATCCACCGTACACAGTCCTACCAACGCCCAATAAGGGCACGTTTAGAACGTAGTTCTTTACGCAACTCCCTCGCACGCAACACGCATTAAACCCTCCTCCCCCAGCCTTGTCATAGGCCATTTTACGATCTTTTCACCGCCAGTCGCTTCCTATCTTCCTCATTTCATCGGTTGCGCATGACCCTAAATTTAAATTCAGTTACCCTTTCACACTCCCATCCTCTCTTCTTTCCTCAGCCATTTCTTAGAACTTTCCATACTCTCTTTCGTAATTCGTGATCGTGTTCGATATCCGAACGACTCCGATTCGCCATTAATCACATCTTTCGCCCGTTGTTTCCATTTACATCTCTTCCCTCGCTTTGTTCATGTATCCTTTGGAGGTGTATCCTTACATTCCATGCCCCATTACTCCAGCCCACCTCCCATTACACTGTCCTCCGTACATCCCCCAACTGCATGCCTATACATCTCTATCTTTCTCATGCCCACCCTTTATAACCCCTCCCTTCCCACGCCTTACATCCTAGCCTAAATCTTTTCACTCTCATACCTCACTCGTCTATTTTTTTGTCTGCCAAATACATTGATGCTCCTACTGCTCTAATCTCCTTGTATCTGTTTCACTTCGACCTTTCTATTCTTACCGACTTTTCTTGTCTCTGCACCTTTATATATCCTCTACCAATCTCCACCTTCGGATCATTTTTGAAAACGAGTTAAATCACCTGATGCGCTCTGTATCAGGTCGAATAGCATTCATAAGTGCAATTTCTACCTTTACAGACATTCACACTTTTATTTTTTCCTCCATAATTATCCGTTAACGAATCGTGTTCTATAATACAACCCTGTATAATAATACCGTATTATTTTCCTTAGATTATTTGGTAACGCAATTCTATCCTGCATAATGAAAAAATGCACATTACCTAGAATAGCATCTAATTTGTTTATTTTATTGCAGGGTTATAAATGTGGATTTAGATACACTTTAATGTCGACGATTGAATAGTCCTAGAATACATAATTCATCTCTGCATGATTTTTGAAGCAAATAATTATATATCTTGGTTTCTGGATCAGTTCAGATATAAATTTATTCGGTAAATCAAATTCTTTCTCATCCATTCTGGATGTATTGTAGTAGGCTTCGTTTACCAAGAATCATATTAGAAATCCAGTCAAAACGCTCGACGCGGTCGAAAACGTTTTTTGGTTCACATAGAATTAATTATCGCGTGGTGGAATTAATTAGATGCAACAGCATTCAATTTTTATCTTTGCAGAGATCCACATTTAAAAACATTTTTCCCATATAACGATTCAATTATCTTCTCATTATTCAGTAGCACAATTCTATCTTGTATAGTAATTAAATATGCATTAGGTGGAATGGCAACCTTCAGATTCTACTTTCACAGATTTACTATGTTTTTATATTTCGTTACATTATCTGTTAGCGTTAGACTACTGTACAATCTTATCCCGTATCATGAGACAGTATACTTGTGTATTAGATGGATTAGAATTTCTACATTTCAATTTGTACATCCATACTCATAGCAATGCTTTTCACCGATTTATTTAGATAGGAACAATTTATTAAGGAAGAGAGAGCGTATGTTAACATCTGAATTCATACCATATTACTGATCGATGCCGCTCAAATCCAATCCGATTGTTGACCGATACCTTTCAAATTCAATTCCCTGCAGTACGAATTACAATCCTATGTTGTATGAATTTTAATCCCATCCTGTACGAATTTAAATTTGTCTAATTTGTGTATGATAAGTACATATGCATTCTCAACATTAAAATTTAATTTGTTTTTTTTGGAACCGTGTTTACTTTTAAATTCATAGATATGTAAAAGAGAGCAGACTTCAGTTCTGTTTTCTTTTCTGAATTTTATGTATATTATTCGTACAAAAAAGCAAAATAAGATATAATATATTAAAATTATTATAATTGAGGACGAATACAATAAATGAATAAGTGTCATATCTTAAGTTGCAAATTTTGGGATGAATGTTTTATAGATTGTTTTATAGATTGTTATAGTGTATAGAAAAGTTCGTGCGGAGTTTATCATAACTCCATCTATTGAAACTCCGCACGAACTTTTGGACTCACCCAATATAACGTCCCAGTCAAAGAAAAAAAAACGCATAATGAAATGTAAAATGCAGAAATTTTTCCTAGAAGGATACACATATTCGAGTGATATTCTTGTACCATCATTCCGGCTCGAAGGACCAAAAACAAATGTCCTATCTGGTAATATGATAGAACGGCACGACGCACATTTTATTCGCGATTCGAGTTGTAAGGCCGATCGTACCGTCGTGGTGAAAATGGATATACTTTGCGCTTAGGTTCTACCGTTAAGGCTGTTAGAGTAGAGATGTTTCCACAGTATTAGTTTTAAATGATTTAATAAACCACGATGTGTTTGTGTTGTGGCTGTGTCGTTACAAGCGAATTGTGTGTGTATCTCTTAAGAGTCTGTTTCTAAGTGTGTTGTCTTTAAGTCCGATGAGTCTTGTGCGTCAATTGGGCGTCTGTTTCTATCTGTCGTGTGTGCAACTCTACTGATAGTGTGACTCTGAATTTCGTGTCTTCAACTCGGTTAAGAGTGTAGCTCTGAGTATGGTGCGTGCGACTCTGTTCCAAAAGAATACACTTGTAAAGACGATTCGGTACGGTCTCGAACGGGGTTGGCAAACTACCGATTGACCAATTGGTGTGGAGGTGCAAACACTCTTCCCTGAGAATGTACTCCAGATGCCAAGAACGCGCTTGGGTCCCACCGCGATAAAACTATCACATGGTTCTCATTGCCTTGAGAGGGTCCTAGCCATAAAATGGTTTATACTATTAAAATATGCAAACTTCGGGAATCTTCATCAAAAAAAGGGACTCTGCTACAAATTAAGCCTGCTTGATTATTATTCGACCGTTTGTCAAGAGTTTTGCCAGACCAATATCTGGCTTTGTTCACCGTTGCACATATATTTACAAAGTGTCTGTAAGGATCCTATAGCTATCAAACTAGTGAAAACCTTTTGGATGTATTGTAAAAACTTCCAATAAAAATTTAGTCACGTTGGATGCACGTGTGTAAGACCGCCTATCGTATAGCTCGGAACATCACATGACTTTCCCATTGGACTAAATCGTATATTCCAAAAAGGATATATATACGTATATGTGATATTAATACAGATAGAAAGATATAAATATATTTAATAAACATTTTTTATAGTTTCATAACTTTTTGCCCTATCATGTACCGTACCACAATTCAGCGTTGTCACTCAAAGAAAACAGCAAGAACCTTCACATTTACAGGTTTTACAAGTAATATTCATTTTTAATCTTCACGTTCATGTATTTTTAATTATGTATTATTTCCGTCAATAACAATGGTCCCTTTTAATTTCAGTTTATATTAATCTGCTTCAGAATGTTATTCTAAGAACGGGTTCGGCCACCTTCACCTTCCTGTCAAAGGGATTTAAACTACAAAACAGATTAAACATCTTTGCTTTAAAAAGTTTCATAGGCAGGATTTTGCGCGTTCTCCGCAGAATATATGCGGATGCACTGTTGGTACGTTGATCCTGAGCACTGAAGGGAGATTGAAAGATGAGCGGCGCATCGTCTTGGGACTCCCCGATGCATCAAAAAGAATAAGCACCTACGCCACGATCAAAGCTATCAAGAATGGGAGCTTGACTTGTATAACGAGCTTCCGCATGCTTTAGCGCGACTACCGCAGTTGCTGTTGATACTATTATTATCTCTGTTAACGTTTTGCATTACGATCAAAAACTAACGAGATGCGTCATCGAGCACCTAGTGATGTTAATTTTGAGATGAGAGATTTGAGAATTTGAGAGAAGAGAAAGATTGAGATTTTGAGAATGTGCCATAAATTGTGTCTTACTTAGAATGACAAAGGACTCAGGCACTAAATAATATAATATCGGCAAAAATTAAATTATTATAATCGTTTATTCACTTTTCAAAGCATTAGTTTACTTTAACTTATAACCATGTTCAATTTATGATTTAGACTATAGCAGCGTTTGAGTTTAACATGTTGATAAATTTATGTAGTTATTTTTAAGCTATTTAATCAAAATCTTTTCGAAAATCTATGTTTTCCCGACTTTCCTTTAGTGGACAGGACTAACAGCAACTACAAATGTAATAGCGTTCAAAACGTACCAGTCTATCTCTAAATTCTTAAACAGTTAGTGGTAAATTTCAATTTTTTTCAATACGATATTGTTGTCAAATTGATGGTGGTAATTGATGCTTAGGCATTTATTTAGGATTATTAACTATGTTTCTGTAATTCCAACCATTATGTGTCAATCCATGCATGGACAGATTTATAATATACAATATAATTGCACGTCCAAGAACTATGTCATTCGCATTTTATGTTCATATCTTTTCCAAGTTATTTCTCATAGGATATATATAATTTCCTATTGTTCCGAGCATGTAGTAATTTTATTTAACAGTTAATCTTTGTTCTGATAATTAACTTCTTAACTATGGCTCGATTTTTTGCAGCACTGTATTTAATTTGTACGGCAGTGTTTAATGCGGACTACTCGTAAATAATGGAATAGTGCCATTGGTGTCCGATGGTGCTTTGCACTATGAAATTACACGAGAACAGGGTAACAGATGAATAGATCGTAAGGTTTTTATACATTTTCAAATAATATGTTAAAGAAGCATATTTAGATAATATAGACTTATACGTTGTAATATTTAATAATACAAATTTGTTCAATATATTTAAAAACAGTACGACGCACAGTCCCTCGTCGCGGAGCGACTACGCTGACGTATCGTTCAAAATTATGACAAACGCAGGAAGCCACTTTAGTAGCGTAACAGACACAGCGACCAGTTCCGCGTCAGCCACTATAGTGACGTATCGGACATAGCGATGCGCCCCGCGTAAGCCAACATATTGGCATATTGCAGCTAAGTAGTTAATAGCCTGCAAACGTACATTTCCAAGTAACCAAATCGACATTTTATGTAGTATTATAATCATTTTGGCCACTCGTGCGTCGCTCTCATAATTAAAAGGTTAATAATGATTTAAATTGAAATTGATATTAGATCATTTTAAAGTCTAAGGTGATGAGTTAAGCTGTATAAGGAAAAAAGGCGCGGGAAAAAATTGGCCACTAGGATAACTGAATCGAGACTCGATACGAAAACTTGTTTGCCGGACGATTTCTCTACCACTGAGCTACCTCAGGCCCTTTGGTTAAATTTTGATATAAATGCCTTTAAAGTATAAATTTTTAATTTTGCCGCGTAAATGAGACTTATGCGCAGGCTTGCCTATAGGTGTCGTATTCCTCGCTAGTAGAGCAGTCATTTGGCACACGAAATGTCCCGTGCTCGAATCCCGGTAAAGTTACCTCAGTATCAGATTTTTTCTACGCCTTTTTTCCTTATATAGCATAATTCACCACGTTAAACTTTATTATCTTCTTTATTTCTATTCTTTTGCTGTGTTTCGCACAAACATTTATGATAATAGCTCACTATCTGCCCGTAACAGTACATACGTGAAAGATCTTTGTGACGGCAAAGTGTTGGATGAAAAAGGAAAACTCGCTTTTGAATGATAAAGTAACCTATTTGTCTGTTATAAATGCCGTTGATGTTTCTTTGTACAAATTAAATAACGCACTGCGCGATTTTTTGTATTCTTGCTCGCATATTCGATCTTTTTTTGTTTTCAATAACAACTACTAATACTAATTAATAATTATACAAACTGACCCATTAATTTGTTCCGTGACCCCTCAAGGGGGGCAATGAGAAGCTGGCATACGACCGTGGTTGTGTCAGACGGCTGGGGCCAATCGGCCCAGATTTATAGACTCTGTGATCGACACGCGCGCTATTTACAAACTGCGCAGGAATGTATAATTATGGTTGTTTCAAATTAATGGGTCCGTCTGTACAGTATAGGGTTATGAATGGAATACCTTATTGGGTAAATGGCCTCCACGGCTCTGCTAGCACATACGCATTCTTTTGTTGAAATTTTTTAATCTTACGTAAATTTTGGGACATTCTACACACATATATAATATACACATACATGCACACAATATATTTTTTGTGCAAAATTGATAAATCCATAAATTGGAAGGCCGCAGGATGTACTTAGCTCATTTATCAATTTCTTCATCAATTTATGCTTTTCTCTGGGGTGTTGATTACTTTTTTTTTTATACTGATGCGAAGTTTGATTGAGATGGTTGGGTTGCAGTATTTTTTCGCCAGCGACTTGTGCTAATAGGTGAAAATCTCTGTAACATTCTGCTCTACTCTCTGTGACTTTCTGTAACTAACTGCTCGGCTCTCTATGACTCTCTGTAATTCTGTACTCTGTTCTCTGTGATTCTTTGTAACTAACTGCTCTATTGTCTGTCACTCTTTGCAACTCTCCGCTCTGGTCTCTGTGAATCTCTGTAACCTTTTACTCTGCTTTCTGCGACTGTCTGTAATTAACTGCTCTTCTTCCCTAATGTCTCTGCGTGCAGCCCCTCTTATTTGTATACATTCACACACGTATCGGCCGTGTGCATTCTTCAAACCACGTGTCATTGAAAACTAAACCATGCACTCCGTCCCAATCGCTCTTCTTTTACCAGCTTATCTATGCTCGCTCCTCAAACTGCTTGTTAAGGGTAATTACTCCCGATGTATATCAATACATCGCTCTTAACGTTCTTAATAAGTCTTCGGTGGTTAGCGAAATGTGCTTGAATGAAACCACCGAAAAGCCCTTCTTTTTAATCGCATACCGTTTAACACTTTTACCTCGTTGTCGCTCAAATCGTACGTATTAATAATCAATCTCAATTCTTTTGCCCAGTTGTCGTATCCTCATAACTGGATACTATAATTGCACAGACGGTCCACAATAGCACCCATATTCTTCAACTGTCGACGCTTCTTAATAACGAATAGTGGGGTTGTACGTTCTTCATTGACTTGTGTACGCTCTTCCGTATAGTCTGCCGTACCGTCCCTTTCTTGAATATTACTGAAATATTAATCCGCTAGACACGACGCAGCATTTTCAGCTCTCGCTTTACAAGCAACCTTTCGCTCGGCCAATTTTTTTGCCGCTGGCATAACTTGGGCTTGCTGCCGAAATACGGCTCTCTCTCTCTCTCTCTCTCTCCCTCTCCCTCGCCCTCTCCCTCTCCCTCTCCCTCTCCCTCTCTCTCTCTCTCTCTCTCTCTCTCTCTCTCTCTCTCTCTCTCTCTCTCTCTCTCAA